>VSMD01036757.1:0-211885 GCA_008750895.1 Mirza zaza
ACTGCTAACCGTGGATTGTTTAGTTCCGAGAGGTATCCATTTTAGGCAGAGCAATATGATCATTTATAGATGTCTGCCTCTCTGCAGGTTGTGTAGACATACTCAGAAAACCAGCAAAACTTCTAGACAGTCTTCTTAATATTCTATATTATCTAATAGTTGAGCTATTGTTAAATATAACTATGCAAACCTGTGGGGTCATCTCCCCTACCTCGTTCTCAGCCTCCTAAGTGATACAGATAGTAAATGCATTTTAATATTTATTTAGAAAGTTGGCATCCTGAGACTAGTCACAAGATAGCTCATTTGTTTGAAAGTCCCCAGAGATGGTGAAAGTCCTACCACCATCTATCTAGCTGCATTTGTAACCATAGAAGGGAAATGCAGCGTAGAACACTTCAATTCACATTATGGAGAACGTTGGTGCTATGGTAATTTCCATTCGATTCAAGTCATTTTAATGATGACTTACATAATTTGCATTAACATGTGACTTAATACCATTTGGAGAGTGCATTTATGTTGCAGCAGAACATTTGTGGGCTGTATTGTGGCACCAATATGGTGGTGTTATGTGTCAGGTAGAAAAGGTTGCTGTCCTCTCAGCCATCCCTGGTCCTGTATCTCTCTGCACCAGAACAAAATGCCCTTAGGTCATGGACCACAAGGCCAAAGAATGAGGGGCCTGCCCTTTAAAAGGTCTGTAGATAGTAGGATGGGTGAGCAGTCCTCATCTGTCTCCTCAATCCCATATGCTCCCACTGGGAGTGAGTGAGGGTGGACTGAGGCAGAAGGGTGGGCTCTGCCAAAGATGGCAGGAAGCCCTGGGAGTCCTTACCTGTCCCTAGCCCTTTCCTCTCCCAGCCTCACTGCACATCCCTCAGTGCTCAGGCGCAGACATGGGCGGCTGGTCATCACACGCATCTGGCTGTGTACCTTATATGCTGTTCCCCTCATGGCTCCCCTTGCACCTTTGTTTGCCGTGTTTGCCAGTTTCTCAAGAGGGAAACAGGGAATGTGTGGGCCAGCCTGCGCCTCTGAGAATGGCACTGCTGAGGCCACCCCTGTCCTGTGCACAGAACCACACTTACAGTGGAGGAGACTATTCCTTTCATCACAAGGAAACAGCCATTTGGACATTTTAATTTATTTTAAATATTGTTTAAAAATATACAAAATATATTTGTGTATGCATTTATAAAAGACAAAGAATGGACGATGACTAGGCAAATGAGTAGATAGTAATACAACTATCATAAGAATAGGTTTGATTATTAATTACAACAATGATTATAATAATGCTTATTAAGCATTTATTATGTGCCAAGCGCCACACTAAAATATTTACATGCATCAGCTCATCAAAAGCTCATGACAAGCTGGGTGCAGTGTTGTACACCTGTGGTCCCAGCTACTTAGGAGGCTGAGGCAGGAGGATCACTTGAGACTAGGAGTTTTGAGTTCAGCCTAGACAGCATAGCAAGATTCCATCTCAAAAAACAAAACAAAAAGCTCATTACAGTTGTAAGACATAGGAGGGCTATCCAGAAAGTATACAGCCATGTCCTTTGAAAAATAAAGACATACATGTCTGAATACTTTCCGGACAGCACTTGTATGTATCATTTTCACCCTCACTTGACAGAAAAAGAAATTGGGGCTTAGCGTGGGTGGTTATGTAACTTGTATGAAGTCCCACAGCTAGTAAATGGAGGAGTTGGCTCAAAGAAGGAAGCACCTGTGGGCATATCATTATCAAGGAAAATTCCTGAAATAATAATACTTTGGCCAAATTCCAGACTATGATTGATGCTAAGGCTAATTAGCATTAAGCTAATGCTCTGTATCTAAAGAACAAACAGAAATTTGTTATATCATTTACACTACATTGTTACCATTAACACCTACAATTATCAGTGTTCTATGTATCGCATGGTCAAACTGTCCAAATCTCATGAATGAGCCATGCTTCTCTGTTTCTTTTTTGATTTGACATATGCCACTCCATGTATTCCAGTGGATGTCTGTACTCTCTCTGCTTCATTCCAAAGGCCAAAGATTTCTGAAAGCCATGGGGGAGAGTTGATATGCTCAAGGAAAGAAGTACCCCTTAGTATGGCCAAAAAACTATTCCATTTCTGCCCAAATGTAAAAACTTTTTGCAAGGAACCAAGTATTCATTCATAGGTTAGAGGAAGAGAATAATATAGCAAAGGGAAATAATATCTACTTTTATAATGAGAATAATTAGAAAAGTTGCATCTTTTAGACATAAACATTCAGTAGGAAGGATTATTCATTAATTCTTGCACATAATGAACATTTTAAGCACCTATTATGTGCCAAATATCTTTGCTCTAGAAAAATGTTCACTTTTCAGTCTTTTGCTGCACCAGAGTGATGGGACTATGCCCTATTAATTATCCTACCTCGCTACTCTTTCTCTTCATTCACAAATTTATTCACCCATTCATTTACATGGTTTTTAACCTCAAGGGCTCTGAGGTTTACAGTGGAATAATATGGAGGGCTTCTGAGAAATTGACTTTCGAACCAAGTCTAGGGTAGTTGCATGTGGAAAACTGAAGTATCATATTCTAAACATAAAAGCCCATTTTGCTCATATTTACCTCTTCTTGGTAAAAAGCTAAAACTTAGATATCCCATACCAGTTGCTACCAGTCATTACCACATGCTAGACTTGTGTAGTCCTACCCTTCTGTAATAGAGTCTATAAATTGTCAAAAAATATATACTCAGTATAATTTGACTTGAATTGGTCATAATTGCTCGTGTGCCATTCAATAATGTTGTACAGAGCTTCACTTTATTGTTCTGCTGAACCTGTACTTAATTGTTTAGTAGGTCTCTGCACAGATACTCTTGCATGGAGTGGCAATATCCTTTAAGTACAAGATGTTAATAATTAATGACTAGCTGCCTTTGGGATCAAATCATGGATTTCTTTCTTCAGACACAAATGGCATCAATTGTTTGGTAGCTCAATATAATGTTCATAAGCTGAAAAACAAAGTAGGCCATAAAAAAAAATGGTAACTCCCTCTCTCTACATGTTGAAGTAGACAGATAATGAAATGCTTTCTTATTCTGCTTTCCATTAAGAGCTTTTGCTTAGAAATGATTATTGGTGTTTGCCTTGCTTTTGTGACAGAAAACCTTCCAAAAGTTTCAAAAATATTATCTGGCTAGGATCTATCTATATGTTACCTGGTTTGGTTCACTAACTTATTAGTAACAAGCCAGTCAAGATGGAATGGACCTTTTCCTTTTGACAGTCAACCTTTTTTAAAAGCATATTCTAGAAAATTAACTTGGGGCTTATAAAAGGAACACTAAATGTTTATTTTAGAGGAAGTTGACAAAAGATTAAAAAACATGAGTTAGGGTAGGCCCCTTTTGGGTCTCAGGATTTATTGCATTGTATATCTATTTACTCACTCATGTATTAATTTATTCATTGAATAAATACTTACTAAAAGCTTATAAGCCGCATTCTGCTGGGTGTGCCATGATAAATAGAGTTTCTGCTTTCTAGAAACTAAAGGTCTACTAGAGGAATTCTGAGGTCTACAAGCTTGGCTGTAATACAAGGAGAAAGTGATAGAACCATGAATGAAGCACAGTGAAAATGGGATGGGATTTAGAGGGATCGGAAGTGTTGGTTGTAGTGAAATTATTTTTAAAATGTAGGGTTTATAAGCAAGACAAGTTGGAGATTTCTTTAGGAAATATCTTCCTATTAAATAAACGTTTATATATACTAAGAGGAATAATAATTATAGTTGACATTTATGAATACTTAATTTGTGCCAGGCACTACGCTGAGTACTTCTCCTGCAATGTCTCATTAGATCCCCACAACCTTCCTGTAAGGTAGATATTATCCTTTCTTATATTTATAGACTGCTCTATTGTGTGCTCCATGGTTATAGCACAAGCTTTGTCTATAAAAGGCCATGGGGATAGAGGGTACAGAGGAAAGTAGATGTGCAATGCAGTATTAATTTTTGAGCCAATAAAATTTCTTTAATTTTCTAAGGAGGAAGTCATTTTACATTAATTCAATCTAAATTATGGTATCCTTCTAAGAAAATAAGTTGTATTACCTCAAGTACTCATAGCCATTTAAATTATTGACCGAATTTTTTTTTTAATCCATGGAGACTGCTTTACAGAAACTAAGTAATGACCATTTGTTATCAGCACGCTGAATGCCAAATGAGTGATGAAGAAAACTTGTTAAATTGTTCTTTTTTATTTTTTCTAGTATTTTTTCTCATGAAAAAAAAAACATTTTTCCAACGATCCTGTTTACATTATTGACTTCTATGCTGCCTCAGTTTCCCCTTCCCTTGTATAATTCTCCCTACTCATTTGGAAGGGAAGAGAGAAAGAAGATTAAAAATTTCTCCTGCTTATTTTTCCTGCCTTGACATTATTTTTGCTTCCAGCAGAGATGTGAGGGAGGGGAGTTCTCAGAACCCCATTCTGTTCCATACTTGGGGCAGAAAGGATCCAGAAACTGGAGAACAAATGAGGTTTGGGTGTTTATTTTTGCTATAACTAAGGTTTTTTTTCCATTAATAAAAATGGTACTTAATTTACTTAGTCTTCACCAAGCTGGCAAAGGGTAAACTAAAGTGATCTCGTGGTGTCCTAGGTCTTGCCCACGGCTGGGCTAGTGGGAGGTGAGACTCACTCATGGTTCTTTTTCTCCTCTGCTTCTTCCCTGGCTTTTTGCGAAGCTCTATTTCCCACATGCCTTGGGTAACCTACAACTGAGATGTTGAAATAACAACCACCTGTTGTTTCACTGCTTAGTATTAATTAATTGGCTGTCTATTTATTTATTTAATCCCTTGTATTTTAAAATTATTACTTCTTTTGGACAGCCAAGGTATACATTTGTTAGAAGAAATAGTATTATAGCTAGGAAAATGGATGTCTCAGAAAATTGTTATACAAATGAAATGAGGTAATGTTCTGGGCCCCTGGTACAATGCCTGAGATATAGTATATCCTCAGCTAATTATAGCTGACATTTTAATCTAGAATCAGATGGCTATACTTCCAGCCCATTGTGCTGAACACAAATACGGATCCTTAACTTGTACAGTTTTATTAATTTAATTGTAAAGAGCCAGAAAAATGGACTTAATTGGAAACATTCCAGGCCACCAATATATCGAGTAGAACAAAGGACAAAGGCCATCTTCCCTTTCAGATGCCACCAACTGTGTATGTTTTCAATAAGCCGGTATCAGCTTAAGGAGGCCTTACTGCATTTGGATAGATAAATTCAAATAAAGCAGCTGAGGGAAGAGGTTCTACTGGGTTTAGCTTTTGTTGTTGTTCAGTTTTGCACATGTGTTTTTAAATCAGTTTATGGTTCATAAGCTGATGCAGCACTGAGTACAAGTTTGAACTACGAGAAACGGGTTTGAATAAGTCTAGACATTTGGTTATCTTCTGTCTAGCATTCATTTGTGTCGTGGGCGTCACACTCTGGGGATTAGTGTTTCATTATGCAGAAGCTGTTTTATCTTTAGCTTCCTTATAATAGCTTAAAGTGAATTCTGAGTGGAGAGAGAATGAAGGCCGGGCCTTCGTAGCTACAGGGATCATACTAAAATGGGTTGGATGGGCTTTAACGGTGACTGATAACCGTTGTGACCTCACTTTCAGTTCAGTTGGCTAGATGCTGTCTCGTCACCTCATTGAGTGTACAGTGTACTGAGGAATTGACCAGGGTCCCTGAACACCGAGAGATAGGGAAGGGCAGAAATCCATTTCTGTACCAAGTATCTAACACTTAATATAAGTGATAGCTCGGAGTGAGATTATCTGTGCCGTGGAAAACAGAGGGCCTATCGATACCTCTGAGTATATAATCACTGCCTTGTCACATTTTAATTAGCTCCTTTAGGCTATAGAAAGAAGTATTCTTCTCATCCCCCAAATTAAGCATCTCTCTTCCACAAACAATGTTTCATTTTCAAAACTCAAAGTAGGGCAGTGTTTGATTTTCCTTACTTCTGACTTGGAGAATGTGTTTCATTTTTAGAAATATGTTTTAGGAATGTAAAGTAACTCCCATTTGCCCAAATAACCGCCTCCTTAATATCAGTTCTCCTAAAATGAGTCCTTCCAAAGGAAATGTTGGCTTCCATCTGAGGTCAGTAGATGGTAGAAACCAGCATTATGTCAGGCAGGCCACTGTGTCAGGGAAAAAGCCCAGACCACCACCAGACACGCATGTTTTCTCTCCAGACACCAAAATGTCATATCACAGGGCTCAAAAAATTGTGATTAACAGGCACTGCTTTCATATGTGCTGCACTGCTGATTCAGTGCCAGTGTGAGCTTGTCAGTTTCACTTTCATTCATTCCTTTATTTATTTATTCTCTCACCCATTGATTCACATTCATCATCCGTTCATTAAACATTTGCTGCATACGATATCACTGTTAGATAGGCTTCTGATATCACAGACATTAGCCCACAGTACAAGAGAGTCAAACCAAGAGCAAGAAGGATGTTTATAGCCCAAGTCTATGACAAAAAGGATGGATGAGGAGCCTCATCTCCTACAAACTGGACAAGCTATATTTGTACCTAAGAAAACAGTGTTTCCTTCCGAAAGGCAGCGTGGCATTTGGTAAGAACATGACTAGGCAGGCCTGGGTTGGAATTCTGCATCTGTAATGTACTATCTGTATCATTTCGAGGAAGTTCTTTGGAGCTTCAGTTTGTCTTTAAATAGAGTGATCATTTCTACTTTGGAAGGTTGTGTGAGGATTAAATATAAAATATGCAGCATAATGATTGGCACATTTAAGCGAAGTGCTCAGCAAGTGCTATTTCCCTTCCCCTCTCTTCATTTCCAAGATAGTTTGGGTAAGGGTTGGGATGACTCTTTTTCTTCTCGTGAAGAGATAGAAACTTCATCACCCTGATACTAGGGAACTCCGGGGCTTTCCTGCGCACTCAGTCCCCTTGGGGCAGCACCTTGATGCCAGAGTGTCTGAGTCTTGGTGCCTCCCAACACCTGGGTTGCAGGTATCGGGCGTTCCACCATCTCCGCAGAGACCGGGCTTCCGGCCGCAGCCCGCCTTCATCCACTCGGATGACGCCTGCAGCTCCCAAGAGAGACAACAGCCCCATGGCGTGGCCAAGAAAGGAGTGAACTCTCACCAAGGCAGTCACTCTGGGGACGCCATTGTTCCATTGCCAAACTCGTGACCTTTGGGGAATTTGGAAATCTACTACTCTGTGGGGGGAACGAGACAAAGAAATTCAAGAATTAAGCTTTATATGTAAAGGGCTTTTATTTTAATGGTGTCCAGTTGGGTTTGGATTTTGCGTAGCCTTCAAATTTCTTAGGGTGTGGGTGAGGGAGTCCTAGGAGATTTAATTAGTTCCTTGAGAGGTACTGAAGCCTGTAACATCCAGGCACATTTTCTTCTATTGTCCATTGAGGTGGGGGAGCCTGGAATGAAATTTCTGAAAGATTCAGACTGTTGCCATGGATAGAATTGTATGGATATGTGAATTAAATTTAATTACTTGGTGGAATTTTATTTTGTTTTTTGGGGGGGGTTGTTTTGTTTTGTTTTTTGGAAAGGGAAAATTATAGTGTGAATCTGGGCAGAGAAGAGTGTGTGAGGTCTAGTTACATGTTTTAACGGGCTTCTGAGATAAGACAGAGGATGCAGGACAAAAGGATGCAGAATAATAGTAACCCCTTAGGACATTAGGATGCACAGGAGGTTGCCTATGACTGTATTAATCTTAATAGTCTGTCACTGTTAAGACCTGACTTAGTTCAAATTAAATTTCTTACTTTTTAGCTTTTAGATATAAGCTCTGGATTGGATACCTAGGAGCATGTACACCAAGAGGGAAGGCTTTTAGAAAGCTGGCCAGGCACAGTGGCTCACGCGTGTAATCCCAGCACTTTGGGAGGCTGAGGTAGAAGGATCACTTGAGCCCAGGAGTTTGAGACCAGCCTGGGCAACATAGCAAAACCTCACCTCTAAAAAAAAAAAGAGTTTTCTGCTATTGGCAGGGTTCATATTCTATGTTTCACAATTTAAAGAATCAATATTTATATTAACTTTGTCAGATGATACAATCTCAGAATTTGCCTCCAAGATCCAGCAGCATTTTTGCTGCCTTGATTTAGCAAACGTATTCAGTATTTCGTGCATTTGGTCGTGTATTCAACTAATATTTATGGGGTGCCTCCCCTGAGCAAGATATTGAGAGACAGAGAAACGAGTTAAAACATTCAAGTTAACCTTAAGAAGCTGACAGTCTACTAAGGGAGATAAGACATATGAGAACAACTCAAACACAAGAGACAAAGTTTTAGTTGACATATCTTATAAATCAAATGATATGGGACTTCAGTGGGTGGAAAAATGACTTCCTGCTGAGGGAGTCATAGGAAGGCATGAGATATTTCTCAACAGGATTCAGAATGCCTGAAAACCCAAGTCCCCTCCCTTCGCTGTGAGCTGGCACCATCCACACTACGGTGGCGTTCATTTCTCCACCAGGTCAATTATGGGCAGGAGTTTAATTATCCTTGAACCTCATCAGTGATCCTCATCTCCACTCTCATTCCCTCCCGTCCTTTCCCTTCCACAATGTCTTAAACTCTGATGAAGCCAGAAAGATATATATATATATATATATATTTACCTTCAAGAAGATAACTGTTAATAAAAGAATCTGGAAAATGCCAGGTCAGTGTTGCTATAAGGGTATGTAAACTTCCTGCAGATTACAGCAACAACCGCATCATCTGGGGCTTTCACTGAGCACCACCTATAAATAGGGCCCTGGATTTCCTAGTTTTTGCAGGCTTATTAATTTATTAAAGATCTAGTGTTGACTTTAATTCAACATCAATATTGAAGTAATGTGGTAATAGTAATATTAATAGAGATAGTTATACCCTAGAGTCATTTAGACATAAAAACTAGTATATATCATTATTATTGATTATGCATAATACATCATTTTCTTCAAGAGCACAGACTAATAACTGATTCCAGCAAGCATCCTTTAGGCTTTAATTTTCCAAGTATTTTACATCTTTAGCATTTGGTTATTCATTCCAAAGAAGCACTTGCTACACTGACAGGAAACTCACTTCAAATACACTTTGACACAGATGTTGTATATGACCGGAACATATGTGATTCTAATATACTTGTAGTTTATCGAATGTTCGCAATTTGAAAGAAATGCAAGATTAAGGCTTTAGGAAATAAAGAATAATCCAGTAAAGCAAATGGTTGCACTGTTTTACATATGAATATTTAGATCTTTTGCATATTAAGTTTATGTAGGGCAGGGAATGATAGGTTGGAAAGCATCCTTACATAGGTTTAGACAAAGCACTGGTTGAATCTTAACGTCCAAAATATTGCTACATCAGAAAAAGCCTGGCTGGCATAGCTGATGGAGATGTTAGTCAGAAATCCCAATGCAAGCGTTAGACAAGAATGTCCTCCCTATTCTTCACCTTTGTAAATCAGATTTATTCTTCACAGGTCATTTCAGATTCTCGTCCTCCATAAAGGGCTTCTCAGCACTTGTTTGCTTCTCTAATTGGCTTATAATAGTAGGTCTTATATCATCAACTGGATTATAAATTCCTTCGGGGAAGAGACGTCAGTTAAGCACCCAGTAAAGTCACCATATTTCAAAATTGGAAGTAATAGTGTTGTGACTTGCCCAGGGTCCCAGAAAGCAAGAGGCCAAGGCAGTGCCGGCACCCGGGTTTCCCTCTGCCCCCACTTCATGCCCTGCAGGATTTCACAGCTCTGTTCAGTTAAAGCTCTCTGTATACTTTTGTGATTAGATGCCCATCTTTAGCAGCCAAAGAACATTACTGAACTCAAGCCCAGTCTGGAAGGGTTAATTTCCAAATACCAAAAGCATGCTTTTTAGAGCAAACTTAAATCTGTTCCTTGCTTTAAGTTACCCTTCTCATCCAGCGTCATAGCTGTCAGCCCAGGCGCAGCTTCCCCAGAAGGCCAGCAGGGGGAGCACAGTTTTCTGGAACTTCTCTAAAACTAGCAGTTTTTTAAAACGCTGGTCCCCAGCCTTTTTGGCACCAGGTACTGGTTTCATGGAAAATGGTTTTTCCACTGACCAGGCAAGGAGATGGCTCGGGTTGATTCAAGCACATTATGTTTATTGTGCAGTCAGACCTCTCTGCTAATGATAATCTGTATTTGCAGCCACTCCCCAGTGCTAGCATCACCACCTCAGCTGCACCTCGGATCATCAGGCATTAGATTCTCTTAAGGAGCACAACCTAGGTCCCTCGTATGCACAGTTTACAGTTGAGTTCTCACTCCTACGAGAATCTAATGCCGCCGCTGATCTGACAGGAGGCGGAGCTCAGGCGGTGATGCAAGCTATGGGGAGCGGCTGTAAATACAGATGAAGCTGAAGCTTCTCTCACCTCCTGCTGTGTGGCCCAGTTCCTAAGAGGCCACAGACCGCTACCCATCCACAGTACGAGGGTTGGGGACCACAGGTTTAAAAGATCTGTGAGGTTGAAGGGGCAAAGAAGAACCTGGATTCCACATGTCTGAGAACTTATCAACTGTCTTATGACAACTTTAGACCTATGTAAACCAGCTTCTTAAATTACATAAACTACTACAAGTCAAATTTTTAATTAGGTTTAAAAAGTAAGTACTCATAGGAACATGTTTTTTTAAAGTTTCCTTTTGTTATTGTTGTACTTTACATCTAGAGGAGCAAAGCAAAGGCAATTGTGTGGAACAGAGCAAGCTCTCTGGGTACCCATCTCCTGCTGATGGGCAAAGCAGAGTTAGTTTTGGAAAGCAAATATCAAAGCAAGTCAGACTCATTTATTCCTTAGTAGGAAAGATCACTCCTGTGACATTATTTGATTATAATGACTGTTTCTATTAGGTTAAATGACTGAGGTATGTTTAACCAATTTGTGTGAAGATTGAAGCTCATTGTGCCATTTGATTAGCTAAACCTTAAGAGCCACATATTGTTTTAGCCAGTTTATTTGTTCCATCTCCAATATTTATTAAGCACATACTATGTGCTAAACACTCTGCTGGGTGCCAAGGTAAGGATTAGAGTTTGGAATTAGACACACCTGGGTTCAAGTTCTACTTAAGCTACTTAACTAGCTGTGAGAATTTGGACATGTTATTTAACCACATTATCCTCATTTTCTTTATCATTAAAACCATAAGGGTTATCTTGAAAATTAAATGACAAAATATACATGTCATGAACTTGGTGCCTATCAGATGGTAAGGCATGAGTTACTGTTAATTTCATTACCATCATCATCATCATATTCCTCACTTTCATCTTCTTCCAGGGTCCCCATTGATGAAGGAAGAAGTTTTAAGACAACAGCTTCTTTAGCATGTTTAATAATGAATCGGTCTTAGCAATGGGAGAGATCAAATGTGAAAACGGACTTTAGTGAGGCCATTATTTAACATAACTGTAGTTTATTTAAAGGAGACACTGGGTAACTCAGGTTTCACGAAGCCCCCCAGACCTCATTCTGGAATATCATATCAGCTCCTGTTTTTGCCCTGTGACATCATGAGGGTTGAGGATTGGTCATTGCTTTACTCTGTTGCCTAGTACAGAGTGCCCTCCACTCGTGAGTGGTGAAAATTCTCTTACAAGACCACGGACATGATAGGCTCACGTTCTCTGTGCCCCTACTCTGCCTTCCCATGCTCTTCCCCAAAGGCCTGGGTGGGTTGATTGTCCCACTGCTATATCCCCTTTTACTGACACACCTCTGTCCCCTTCAGCATGCCTAGCGGTTGCACCTTGACCCCTTCACTCGGGATCAGTTCCTTGCTCGAACTGCAAGCTGCTAAGAAGGTTGAAAAATTACTGAACTTCAGATACGGTGTGGTAGTCTTAGCCCTGGCAGGCTTCCAGCCAGTAACTGTTTCTTTTTCTTCTATGGTGCTCATCAGACAGGCCTCCATGCAATGGGGAACATCTGTCCATCTATGTCACAGGCCACCCAGACTTGCCCAGATGAGACATGATGTGCCTGGATTTGCCATGTGTGTGCAGCTCAGACCCTCCAGCTGGCCTTGGAGTGAGCTACCCGTAATCTAATGATGAAAAACTACTGGCCTAGGATTTCAGAGCATAGCTTTCTGGCCTAACTCCACAACTAGTGAACTGTACTGTGCCCTTGGGCATTTTAATGATCTCTTTGTGCTTCAGCTTCTTCAGCTAAAGCATGGTTTTTAATAAGCACCTTTAAATATCTCATTGAAATGATATACTATGTAAGGAAACAAGATACTGTGAATGAAACTATCTTGAGCATCCAAAGGATAAAACAGCTACTTTTGAGGAGCAAGTGTCAACATCTTCCTTAGGACAGACTTACCATGGGAAGACCACCTCTCAGTGATCTCATGAGCCACTGGGAGAAGGGCTCCTGCCCTTGGAGTGTCTACCCAGGCATTGGTGGACATAGCAATATCCCACCCATTCATTCCACCCATGTTATTTTGAATCATAAAGGCACATCCTTAGTGGAGAACATTTTTTAGAAAACATGTGAAGCAGCATGTGCTTGTTTCATTAACCTGAAGTTAAGATTCTGGGCAAAGGGTAATGCCTTACAATGTGATTTTTAAAAATTAAGCCACGTGAACAGTAATTATTCCAACTTCCTCTGTGATCTTGGGCACATCACATTATCTCTCTGAGCCTTGACTTCCTCATAGATGATCTCTAACGTCCTTTTGCTGTGAACTTTTACACATCTGATTCTATATTGCAGATGTTAAGGGAGGAGGATGTCCAGTAGTAATGCCTTCCAAAATTATGAATACAGAACATTCATTAGGTTGGAGCAGGTTGATCTTCTCATTACCTTAAAAATAGAGATGACTCAATTATTGGTTGACCGGGACTAAATCTTAACAGGGCTCATTAAAAGTTTCCTTTAGATTCTTGAAAAATTCTTTAACTTGGGTTCTCCTTGATATTAATAGGATTAGGGAGAAAAAATCCAAAAGTCTTATTTACCTCACCATTCCTTCAGATATTCCATTTTGTCGTCTCTCGTTGCTTGAATTTAATGAAAGAAAGTTGTAGGGAGAGCAGAGAAAAGGAAAGTAAGACAAGGCTGTGAGGAGAAGGGTTTCTTTCAAGACCCCACATTGAACAATGAGCTCAATGAATCTGCATTGAAAGCAAGAGAATACGGATCTCAGACACGTTATAGTCTTTCCCTTCCAGCAACGAACGAACATTGTACAACTCTCCCCATGCTGCAGTTGACCCACTGGCATCACGAAGCAGTGGGGAGCAGAGTTAACACCGCCCAAAGCACTGAGGCCGGGCCTCCCTTCCCAGCCCCCAATTCCAGCACCAATTTCCATTCTCTGACTTTTCTTTCACCTCCGGTAATTTTAATGTCTTCTTCCGAGCACTGATTTCACGAGTGTTCTGTAAAGGACATTAGCAGTACTTTGCACATGGTATGCATAAATAGCAGCCAAGTCCAAGGTCGGGAGGGGCTGCAAGAAGCCTATGAGAAGAGTCGCAGACAGGAGCTGGGGTTAGAGACTTCTCCCGCCAGCCACAGCCGTCCCCGCCAGACTGCCCACAGGAGCTCATCTCCGAGATCTCTTCCGTTCTAGCACTGACATTTTATGAAACCTGGGCCTTTTCAAAAGATTGTTTTATTGCTTCTTACATTACCAGCCTGTTCAGTGTCTGTGCCCACCTCCCCGAGAGCATTTTGAATTATAGCACAGATCATTGCCATCAGTAAGGTGCTTGGCATCGTAGTGGAGTCTGAGGAAGCTGTGTCAACGGGACTGGGTGGAATTGAAAGGAGATAAGCTAGAAAATTAAAATAAAGGTGTTCCCTCACGCCTGTAATCCTAGCATTCTGGGAGGCCGAGGCGGGAGGATTGCCCAATGTCAGGAGTTTGAGACCAGCCTGAGCAACAGGGAGACCCCATCTCTACTAAAAATAGAAAGAAATTAATTGGCCAACTAAAAGTATATAGAAAAAATTAGCCGGGCATGGTGGCGCATGCCTGTAGTCCCAGCTACTCGGGAGGCTGAGGCAGGAGGATCGCTTGAGCCCAGAAGTTTGAGGTTGCTGTCAGCTAGGTTGATGCCATGGCACTCTAGCCTGGGCAACAGAGTGAGACTCTGTCTCAAAAAAAAATAAAATAAAGGTGTTCCAAGATAAAATACAAGATATAGAATAGTCCTAACTTTCATTCTGTGGTTGTTATAGTGTACAGCTAGGACTTCTGACTTTTATTGGTATGATAAAAATACACTACATGGCTGCTTAACAGTGGAGACTGTATCCTTAATCAAAAATTGCCTATAAAGTTTTTCATGCCTGTGATATACTTACTAATCCAGAGCAGCTTTATATTCTGTCACGTGTGCTGAGGAACACTGATGCAAATACACTGAACATTTGTATCAGACTCTATTCTCCACGGCAAGGTAAGGGACTGAAAGGTAGGTAGTTTTTGGCAGGTCACATTTGATATACTAAGAGACCCACATGACAGGCTTGTTTTTGGAAGGAAACTATGTAAATACCAGGACATCTTCCAAGCCTCACACAGTGGCATTCATGTTTTCGATGCTTGATAAATATTGCTGAATGAAGGAGGAAAGTTTCCTAGGCTGGAAACAGGGGACTAGAGATGTGATGATGATTAATGCAAAAGCTGGCATGAGTTGTGACACTCCTCCCAGCCTGCACCAACAGCTCTGCCTTGCAGTTAGACCTCTAGGGCTGACATTCAAGCCACTAAAGAGGGGACACTGGCGTTTCACAGGAAATGGTGCAGAAAACCGGCCTCTTGGCGTGTGTGTCTGTGCGTACGTTGCATGTGGGGTGGGGGCTGGGGACACAGCTGGAATACAATCCAAGGACGTTAACCTGGGGAAAGCCATCACCAGGAGGGCCCTGCCCTGCTCCAGTGAGCTTGTATTTTAAAGTCAAGCAGGAGGCTGAGCGTGACAGGGCCACCAAGGGTGCCAAAACGTCCCCTATAACTCAACATCTCTCAAGCCCTGTCAGGCCAGGGCTTGTGCCTGGTTAGGTTCTGGATCAGACAGATGTGAGCCAGATGCTCTCTGATTGCAGGGGACTTTGGGGGCTGGGGGTGGGGAGGTGGGACGAGAGGGCAGATTCCTTACAAAGGACAGAGCACATTTTAGTAGAACATGGGAAAACAAAACATGCCCAGTTCAAACAAGGTTCACTTCGGTCTCATCCTTCGTTATTTTCTTTCCTGTATCTTAAACCCTTCTGCTTAAAAGAACTCTCCAAGAAAAGATTTCCAGGGTGTACTTTTCGGAGGTCCTGTGGAAGCCAAGAATAAATGGCTTTTTTTTTTCTTTTTTCTTTTTTGGCCAAGGAGTCATCAGTGTAGGACGGTTTTATTTGCCCCACATGCATACACATGATACTGTCAAGAATCTGCAGCTATGGATCGGCGCTGAGAATGGGCACTGTGACAGCCAAAGCCACAGTTCACCCCTTTATCCCCCCAAACAATAAATCCTCTCTGTTCAATCTTCGGATGCATAATTTCAGCATTTTTTCCTGTCACTAGATGTTTAGAGCTCCCTCCAGTGTCTCTGTGTTGTCATATTTAAGGGTTTTTGTTTCAAAAAAAGACTGTAAGAATTCCCTTAATCACAGCGGGGAGAGTATTTTATTTTCTTTATGCTTGCTTCAAGAGCTGATGGTGAAGCCCAGAAGTGTCACGGATGACCCCACAACCTGTAGATCGGCCATTCCTGTTGTCTGTGCTTCCTTTGGGACAAGGAGAGTCTGAGGGGGTGGAAGATGAGGAAGTGGTCAGGGTGGCACTGAGGAGCAGACAGCGTGATAAACGTGGCGTGAAAGTTGCTTCACTGGAAGGGCTCGAATGAGTTCCCCCTCTCAGCAAATGCGCGAAGCTTGATGCTTCAGCTGGGGAGCCAAGGACCTGGGATGCCACCCTCTTGCCTGCTGCCGCAGGAGACAGCACCGAAGGCCTCTGTGTGCATGATTCTGGTGAAGGCAATGGCGCGTGTCCAAAGCTGAACTTCAACTTGTTCTGCAAGGTTTAAAATCTGGCGGAGTTCTGGGTCATGCTGGAGTCCCAGTCTGAGTGTTTGTGTGTGTGCACACACGTGTATGTGTGTGTGTGTGTATATGCATGTATGGGTGTGTTTATATTTATGTGCTTACATATATACACACGGATGCACATCTCTATGTTTATGTGTATAAAACCCAAAGCATTGTTTGAACAGCGTTTTAAAAACTCCTCTATCTACAAATCTGAATTCAGACTGGATTGATTAAAAACTACCTCATTTGGTTGGCAAGAGGAAGATTTGGGGGTTTGTGACATTTTGCTACAGAGGTAAGATAACCTTTGATGTGGGGGAGCACAGATGTTTTTCATGCCTAATTCCATAAGGAGCTTAGAACCTCTGAGGCCAGTCTTCTGCCACGCAGTCCTGCCCTCGGGCTTTTTCTGCAGTGGTGGGACGACAGCCCTGGGCACAGCAGGGGCCAGCTCTGACATCAGATGTTCTCTGCTCCTGCTTAATGTCAGTGAGAGCTGGAAGTTGAATAAATGAGAACAGAAGAGGTCTGGGCCCATGTAAATGATCCTCACTTGAAAGGAGAAACAGCTTTCATCATTTGTTCCAGCCAAGCCTCGCATGCGTTATAGATCTGACGCTAAGCAGTGGGAAGGATCTCCTAAGTAATGTTTTATGTACTCTCTGTCTCTCCTCCTCTGTTGTTCTTGGCCTGTGGCTTGTGTGCATGTTGTTAACCGGAAAATTGCCATAAGCCAGTTGCCTCTAATTTCTGAAAACAAATTAGAAAAACCATAAAATCCTCTGGCCTATGTATACCATCCTTATTTTATGAAACTACATTAAAGGGTGAATAAAAAGGAAGAGGAATAGTCAGTGATGTGCATAAAGTATATTCTAAATTCTGGGCAAATAAATGACCGGCAATGTTAGAACTAGAAGCAAAAAAAAATTTTTAAAAATGGGTAACGTGAAGTCTTGTTTTCTTCACCCATAGAGGTCAGCTGGTGATTGAGAAAATGTAGCAGCCTGAAATTTGAGAATCAAGTGATCCTCAAGGCAGGACTGTTGGCCCCAAAGGGGAAGGAGACTCAGTTACACCATGAGATTTAAACACATACTTTTGCTGCAACTGCTGGGAACTGGACTATTAAAAGTCAACATTGATTATTTTCCTCTTTAGTTTGAGACTCAAAGTGTTTCCACCAGGAGGCAAAATCTGCCAAGGGTGTTTTTGTTGCTCTTCTAACCTTTAGACCAATTCATCTGCCCCAACCGAAATAAAAGTCCCAACCACGGCTCTCTCAGTTTCCACCTTTCAAAACTTAGTGACAACACCAATTTCATACCCGGGAGCAGTTTTGTTCGAGGATAAGTAGTTTATGCTGGCGTATAAAGTGTTAACCTCTTGTCAGGATAAATTCCACATCCTCAGCAGCTGCTCCACTTAGGGAGATAGTGACTATCCAAACAGTGACAACATGTTTCACATGCCTAGTAAAAGAGAAAAATGATCCCCTTGTTCACAAAAGTACACTATTAATGAAATAAGCTTCCCGTTTAGCTAACCAAACTTATTGTCCTGATAACTTAGTAGTTATTTTCAAGTCCTCTTTACCCCAATATTTATGCTTTTATGGGAGGTTGGCAAACGTAGGGGAGGGAGAGAGCTCAGAAGTCCATGTTGACCGTAGGGCTTCATCCAAGAATGTTCGTTCTGTACAAAATTGGCCTTTCTGTTAGACATCCTGCCTCTAGTGACACCTGGGGAAGAGACATTCTTTTGGAATAGCTTCCGAAATTAGACTCCAGTTAGAAAACCAAATTTCTAGAATGCAGGATGTTCATCTATAAAGTAAAATGCATTCGTGTGTCCAACAGACATCGATGAATATAGATATTGAGCACTTTGATTTTGAAAAGTTTTTCAAAAATTATCTTTTTGCTTATCTGATTTCTTTTAAAATTTAACTAGTCATTTTGCTTTCTGCACTTGCTCTACAAATGACATGCTACGTGACTGCTAAACACATAATAAAGATATAAGAAGTAACAGGCCTGGAGAAGAAGGTGCTGAATTCTGTTTTGGACGTTTCAGGGCTTTGGAGACAGACAACACAGTGAGATATAAGAAGTTAGGAATGTGCATGTGGAGATGAGGGACGTGGGATCCTTCAGTACAGAGTCAGGAGTTAAGTCCTGAGTGAATGAGGCCACCAGAGAAAGCAGAGAGAGAGGAACACCGCAGACCAGGGACCAGACGCACAGTAGCAGACGGGGAACAGCTCAGGAGATGAAAGGAGCGTGGTCAGTGAGCTAGAAGATTCAGTAGAGTCTCTCTCACCAGAAAACAAGGAAACTAGTTAACGGCTGAGCTGCAGGGACTCGGTTGGCCCTTCTGACCTAACGCCTTCCCGACATCCAGCCTCACCTCTACCCTGGCCAAAGCGCACCCTCCTATCTCTGCTTTCAACTTAGAACTACCCTGATCAAGAGAAGAGGTGGAAAAATAAACCTCATTAAAAGCACCCAAGGGAGGGTTTCTCACTGAGGACGAGAGTAGAAGGTGCCCAAACTGACTGCTCTCGGGCTGCCTCAGGAAGGAGGGGCTCTCCCTTCCTGAAGCAGCCCCAAGTTTGCAGGCATGTCCAATGAGAAGGAGAGTTCCAAAGGGGAAATGCAGCCCCTCCAAAAAATAAAATAGAGCAATGAGGCCTTTGTTCACTAAGGGCTCTTGACTTCTTAACTTGGAGCATCGAATCTTCTGCCACCGTCCCAAGCACCCGAGCAACACTTCCTCCAGGAAAGAGGGTGAGGACAGCCGCATGAACCCCAGTATAGGTGTACACAGACCCTCTCATTTTATCTCGTCAATGGTGGTAACTGAAAGGCGGCTTGAAGGCCTTTAAACATACTCATAATTCCCTTCAGCACCCTTGTTTTTAGCAGGAACAATTGGTGATTTCTTCTTGTGTAAAGAGTCACAATAGTGTGCTTGCTTCAAAGCAAGCCTGACTGACCCTGCTACAGCCACATTGTCCCCAGACTAAGCGAGCTGCTCCTAGGTAGACCTGGAGAGCCACTTCTAGATTTCAAGGATGAGTTTTAAAAAAATTAATGGGAAACTACCATATGTATGTCAACTCTTTATTTTAATGTAAGGACACTTTAAAATAACTTTTCCAATCTTCTTAAAAAGAAAAGGGCACTTTAACATCCCCCGAATGAGAATAATATAATCGCAGAATAAAAATTAGAAATTTGGTGTTATGATAAACTTACTGTATTGTCTTGATTTTTTTTTTTTGTTTCCATGAATTGGCCCTGATTCTCAGACCAGCATGAGAAAACTACTGGGATAGCATCTTAGCCAACAAAAATGGCCAAAAAATAGACCATGACCTTCTTTGAGCCTTTCTCTGGCTTGTAATTCTTGAAGCTCCTTTTAGTGCCAAAATAAAGACTTCCCCTCAGCTCTCTCTTCTAGATGAGTGGTCCCAAACTCTTTGGTACCAGGGACTGGCCTCATGGAAGACAGTTTTTCCACAGACCAGAGGGGGAGGGGGATGGTTTTAGGATGATTCAAGCGCATTACATTTTGTGCAGTCAAACCTCTCTGCAAATGATCATCTGTATTTGTAGCTGCTCCCCAGCGCTAGCATCACCACCTCAGCTTCACCTCAGATAATCAGGCAGTGGATTCTCACAAGCCTGCAGCCTAGATCCTCTCATACAAAGTTTATGGAAGAGTTCACGCTCCTGTGAGAATCCAATGCCACTGCTGATCTGACAGGAGGTGGAGCTCAGGTGGTGATGTGAGCGATGGGGAGCAGCTGTAAATACACATGAAGCTTCCCTCACTCACCCACCACTCACCTCCTGGTATGTGGCCCTGTTCTCCACATGCCATAGGCTAGTACCGTCCTCAGCCCTGGGCTTGGGGACCGCAGTTCCAGACTATTAGCTCTTTGAGAACAAGGACAACATCATAGTCTTCTTAATATCTTTAGCACAGAGTCATGTATGAAAAAGACACAGCATAAATATTTGATGAATGAATGAAGGGGGAGGAGGTTGTTGCCACTGTAGAAAAGGTTAAGGAATTAGGAATTCTGGTGTAAGATGTCCATCCACATGGTCACTGAAGTATTCCACAACTGGGGTGAGGACAAATAGAAATGCCATGGCCCAGGTACCCAGAGCATCTTTGAAGACAGAAAATGGAGTGAAAACTGGTACCTTGCAGCAATAAGTAGGGGCCCATGGCAGCATCGTCTGGGCATGGCCATGTGATCAGAAGAGAAGGCATTTCTGAATGAGGATAGTGGCAGTAGCATTAAAGCCCTGCACAGGGGTGTGGGGATGAGCTCCCTGCACGCTAAAGGGCCAGAGGAGGAACAGGGCTCTCTGTACTAAGCCAAGGTGAAAGCCCGGTTGGGAGAGTATTCTGAGAAAAGGTTGCAGGGAGAGGAGAGCTGCTTTCTCACTAGATCCACATAATCAGAGTGCAGGGTGTAAGGAGTTAATGCCAAGTGAGGACAGACAGACCTAAGGAGAAGGACTGGGGGACAGGTAAGAGGGAGGTCTACCTGGTGCTTCTGAAACCTTAAAGTGTCTGGGAGTCCCCTGGTGTTCTGGTACAGATGCACATTCTGGTTCATTGGTGTCTTGGTGGGACCTGAGGTCCTGCATTGCTCACAAGTCCCTTGGTGCTGCTGCTGCTGCTGCTCAAGTCTTAGATCATGGAAAAGCAGGGTGTTGTGAGGATGTCCTCCAGGAAGCCTGGGAACCAACTGAAATGCCAATGGAAAATTCTTCTGCTGTAGTTGATTGTTTCTGCCTCCTTTTCAAGCAGGAAATCAGCAGCAGCACTGCACTGTTGGCAAGTGGGTCTTGCATCATTCTCTGTTGGAGGGGAGGGGAGATGGCCCGGGCATGGTGGTGGGTGTTTGGCATCCTTGGCCTCTCTACCCACTAGATGCTGGTGGCACTCCAGAGTTGGGACAACTAAGAAACGTCTCTAGGCATTGCCAAATGTCCCTTGGGGAACGAAATTGCCCTCAGTTGAGAACTAGAAGGTTAGAAAGAGAATGAAGCGGCCCCCCCACCACATATCTTCTAGAACCACCAGGCAGAAATGACTTAACTCTGATATGCTTGGAACACAGCACACTTTTCACTATTTCCGTCTTTAGAAACGCTGAGAAATGTGTTTGCCTTTATTTGACAGCCTGATTACTTTAAGGTGTCCTCCGCACGGACCAGCGAGTGCCTCGGCCCCATTTACTGACAGTTTTAATAGAACAGCAGGGAAGGTACTTTCCAAGAAAAAGTTGGCGAAGTCACCTAACATCATTTTAAGTCATCACCATACACCCCCCAAAATTCTGAGATAAAATGGAAACTCCACAATCTATTCTCAGGATAACAGTGTTACTAATTCACTAGTGACCTCTAAGAATTGTATCCATTCACTGCCACATTTAACTTTGGTCATACGGCCTCCAAAAAGCTTTCCAGCTACAAGGTCAGTCAATTGACAAGCTCAAAAATCCTGACAAGGGGACAGATGGGTTTACTTTTTGCCGTTGTTACAGTTATTTCTGCCTAATGTGTTGAGAAAACATCTCAAGGTTTTAACCCTGGCTGGAGTCCTGGGATAGAGGCCTGTTTGATGGAATAACACTTCATTTGTCCTCTCTTGGTGAACACATGCCGGAGGGCCCGGAGACCCATATTGTACAATCAGTTAAACTTTCTCAGAAAGCCAAAAAAAACTTACATCCAAGCAGGATTTAGTCTCAAGCTAGAACAAAAATGTACATCATGTTGAAAAGCCTTCTCCAAGTGCTACAATTCATAAGCAGTGTTGTGTTTTTACTGGAAAAGCATGTATCTAGCCAAGCATTCCTCACATTTTTCCCAGGATTTAGTCATAAAATCAGTTTAGACATATTGCAAGAATAAAATGTGTACATATCTGATAAAGGGCAGCGATTTTTTTTTCTTTTTTGCTGGGGAGGGGAAAAACAAACTAGACACACACATACATACACACAGAACACTCACATGTGTGCATATATATGCATGCATGTGTCTATATATAATACACACACATACACACATGTGTATATATGTTTTTGTGTATGTATATAATTTGTTTTCTCCCAATGGAGAGTATGTGTGTATGTGTGTGTATAAAACAAACCTCTACACACACATACATATATATTTATTTTCACCACTGAGTGCAAGAATCTGGCTTCTTTATTCACTTTTACTTCTAATTCAATTTAAATTAGATTCCTGAGGCCTTTTCTCTGGGTTTAAATAATTTAGGTACAAAGTATAAAACACTTCCTAATTATGCTCACATGCCTACAACATCTTTAGGAATTCAAGTAGAAATGTGTTTGGGTTTGATTTATCTAAGGTGTTGCAGCAGTGTACGTGGGCAGGAGGGGAGCAGGAGTAGGGAGTTGGTCCCCATAAACGTAGAAGTGGGTACCTCAGCGTTGGCTGGGCTGCTAGAAAAAGGGATAAGGGAACCTGGATATTGATCTTTTGGAAAAAAAAATCCCCATTTTCAAAACAAACTGACATAAAAGCAATTATCTGTCACAGAGTCTAAAGAACAGTGGGCTTGGATTCCTGGCTTTGAGTCCTGGCTATGCAACTTATTAGAGACATGGCCTTGGACAGGTCACCTAACATCATCTGTTAAACAGGGACAATGAAACTCAACATAGTAATGATTGTGATGAGTTAATGAGACAATCTGTCCAATTCTGTGAAGGGTTATACAAGTATCAAGTGATATGTTTTTCTTGAAAATATTATTCTTGTCTGAGTTCTTGACAATACACATACAATTACATTTATGAGTCAGGCTGATTTCAGTAGCAGATAACAGATAGTAAATCAGCGATAGATTAATTGGAAACTCCAGGCAGTACCGGTTTGGTAGTCTGTGCTTATACGTGCAGTCATGAAAAGTTGATACGTCCTGCTATTCTCCCCTAGTTCTGTTCTGCTGGAAAAGCTGGAATAGACACCCGTAGTGTGCTGATGAGAGTTTAGCTACTGGCTTGGGGAGAACAGCAGTTCAGATTTGTAGCATTTGCTGATTTCTATGATAGAAATACTCCAACTGTGACCAATTTCAGGATACCAATGTGACATCACCAACCATGAGTTTGGGAGGAGTCTCGTAGCAGCACACCATTCCGTAGTGTGGTCACGCGTCCCTTAGTGTTAACGTTCTGAGGAACACGTCCTTGGGCGATTTCATCGTTGTGGGATGGTTACAGAGTGTGCTGGCGCAAACCTGGACACACACCCAGGCTGTAGGGCGAACCCTGTCGCTGCCAGGCTGCAGACCTGTGCAGCATTTTATTTCACTGAATCCTGTAGGCAATTATAACACAATGGGAAGTATTTGGGTAGCTAAACATACCTTAACATAAAAAGGATGTCATAGCAATACATTATAAAAGATTAAAAAAAAAAAAAGGGTACGTCTGTATATGGCACTTATCATGGATGGAGCTTGCAGGACTGGAAGTTTCTCTGGGCGAGTCATCGAGTGGGTGGTGAGTGTATGTGAAGGCCTGGGACATTACTGCGCACCACTGTAGACTTTATAAACACTGTACACTTAGGCTACATGAAGTTTATTTTAAAACTTTTCTTTCTTAATAATTATTTAACCTTAGCTTACTTTTTTACTCCATAAACTTTTAAATTTTTTTTAACTTTTTGACTCTTTCATAATAACACTTCGCTTAAAATACAAATACATTATACAAAAATATTCTTTCTATAATTTTTATCTTTAGATCTATAAACCTTTTCCTATTATTATTATTTTTTTTTTTTTTTACTTTTTAAACTTTTTTGTTAAAACCTGAGACACAGGCCCGGCGCAGTGGCTCACGCCCATAATCCCAGCACTCTGGGAGGCCAAGGTGGAAGGATCGCTTGAGCTCTCGAGTTTGAGACCAGCGTGAGCAAGAACGAGACCCTGTCTCTACTAAAAATAGGGGGGAAAAATTAGCCAGTCAACCAAAAATTAACCAGGCGTGGTGCCTCACGCCTGTAGCCCCAGCTACTCGGGAGGCTGAGGCAGGAGGATGGCTTCAACCCAGGAGTTTGAGGTCGCTGTGAGCTAGGCTAATGCCACAGCACTTGCTATAGCCTGGGCAACAAAGCGGGACTCTGTCTCAAAAAAAAAAAAAAAAAAAAAACTAAGACACAAACACACACATTAGCCTAGGCATACACTGGGTCAGGAGCATCAATATCACTGCCTTCTACCTGTACATCTTGTCCCACTGGAAGGTCCTCAGGGGCAGTAACATACATGGAGCTGTCATGTATCAATGCCTTCTTCTGGAATGGTATGGTATCAATGCCTATGGTATCAATGCCTTCTTCTGGAATACCTACTAAAGGACCTGCCTAAGGCTGTTTTATTCTTAACCTTTTTTTAATAAGCAGAAGTGCACTCTGAAATAACAATAAAAAATATAGTATAGTAAATACATAAACCAGTAATATGGTCATTTATTGTTATTATCAAGTATTATGCACTGTACCTAATTGCAGGTGCTATACTTTTACTTATCCGGCAGCACAGTAAGTTTGTTTCCACCAGCATCACCACAAACACATGAGTATTATTTTGCACTATGACATTATGAGGCTGTAATGTCACTAGGTCACAGGAATTTTTTGGCTCCATTATAATCTTATGGGACCGTCATCGCATGACCCAAATGTTGTGCAGTGCACGACTATGTTTCCACTATATAAATAGATGTAATTAACCTGAACTATATAGATAATAGTAAAATAGAGTAAAATAATTGGGAATAATGATAAGTTTTAATATAATTTATTTAATTGTATGTTTATATAATTTGATTTTTAATAATGGCCATGCTTAACACTCGGTTCCTAAGTTTAACCATCAGCTCTCACAGACCAGTATGAGCTGGCTCCAACATGCCATGTTTCTCCCTGACTACACTAAAGCACAAAATTGTACCATGAATCAGCAAGTTCAGGACCATCCTGGAAAAGCAGGATGTGGAAAATGCAAAAATAAGTGGATTTTTATTTCTGTGGACTTTGGATGGGCCGGCCGCTCTTGGTCTCCCATTCTCTACCTTATTTCCATTTAGCCAACAAAATGGGCACTGAAAAAAAAATGGTTTATGGATCTAGTTATCGGGGTTAGTATTTAAAATAGTTTCAACTTTTTAATTACTTGAAAGATAGTGAGGACTTCAACAGAACTGAATCTTATAGGATATTTTATTCTCTTTGTCGGTCACTAAGAAAAGATCTAGAAAGCTAGACAAGAGGAATTTGAGTGTTCTCACCACAAAGAACTGATAAAGATTTGAGGTGACCCTGGTTTGATCATGACACAATGTATACATGTATCAAAAGATCACACTATGATAAATGTGCATAATTATTAATGTGTCAATTAGAAGTAAAATAAAATACAAAGACATTTTACAAGGAAAAGACCCTAGAAAATATTCCCAAGAAGAGAAGCATTTTTTTCCTTTAGCCATCCCGAAGGGTCCAGGGGAAAATGGCTGTGGGAAAATAAAGGACTGAAATTTTAGCCCATTCATTATGTACCTGCCTGGGAAGACGACCTGAGATGACCTGTGCGTCCTTCCATAATCGCAAGGTGATACGGGTACCTGATGTCTGATCAGCCACCTTGCGACAGTGGAGAATTTGAGAAGCATAGAAAGGAACACAGAGGAAAAAACTTTAAAAGGCAGCCTTTATATTCGATTTCATTAAAAGGACTAAAAGCTAGAGAAGCCAGTATTTCAGAATAGTTAACTCACTCCTAAATGTGTTTCAGGCAATGGGCTCATCTTGAAGAAGCGTCTAATAAGACCACAGAAACGTACAGACCCAGGATATTTGGGCCAAGCGTAGGTTAAAAGTAGAAGGAGTCATGAATTACAAGAAAGGAGATGATTCCATGTTTCAATCTCACATTGAAAATGTATTATGCTTTGCTGTACATTCATTGTAAAAAATCATATTTTAAAATTTAGTCACATAAGTAAGCCGAATAGTGCATTTAGTTTTACTAAAGAGGACTTAAAACATCAGTGCTATGAGCCCATAATATTCAGACACAGGGTCATAGATCATGAATTTGGTAGATGTGTTTTTAGGTAAATAAAGTGGTGGTAGAGTCACATATTTTAAAACAAAACAACCCACCATGATTCTCCTATCTGATCATTTGTTTTGTATTGGGGAAATATGTGATCTTTCAGTAGTTCTAAGAAAATAGTCTTCATCAAGCAAAAAAGTCAATATGGTATTGTGTTTTGCTTATGAATTTGCCCAGATAAAATATTTTGAAGATTTTGAAGCTTCTTGAAAGAAAATGGTTCTTCTTTCTGGTGTGTTTACGTTAACGGCAGCCACATGACATCTTACGATAGTGGCTTTCAAATTTCCAGTGCTTTGGCATCACCTGGAGTAGTTGTTCAAACGCAGATTGCTGGCCCCACACCCAGATGTCTAACTCAGCAGGTCTGGAGTTAGACGGAGAATTTGCGCTTGTTACAAGTTTCCTGGTGATTAGGATGCCTCTGGCCCTGAGGACCACACTTTGAGAGCCACTGACATGTGATTTTTAAAGATAAAGAATGGGTCGAAAAATGTCTAGCAAATCAGTAAGCATTAAATGGCCATTAATAACACATTAGGCTCTCAGTATCCTAAGGGGAAGGGAGAAAATAAGGCCATTTTAGAAATATTTGGTTTTTGACTGGTGGCCATCTCGTTTGCAGTTGCTAGTAAGGTCAAGTTTAAAGGATTGTTAAGACCAGCCATTTCTGTATCCATGGGTGTCTGCCGGGGAGACCGAGTTCTGTCTGCTCTTGCCAATCCTCCCCTATGCCAGGTCTCTGCTGGTGACATTGGAATTTCCCCAGCATTGATTGGCCTGACAACAGCCATGCTGAAGAAGGCAGCAAGGTTATTGATGATTGCTGGCTAGTGCCATTTCTACTGCCAGTCAGACAAAGCTTCCCGCATGTTCTTGAGTACCTCTGGGAAGAAGTCCATGTTTCCTTTGGAAGATCAGAGTTCCCTGCCTCCCACTAAAGTCATTACATAGTAGCCATTGATCCTGGCAACCTGGCTCCTGTGTTTTGCTCTAGGAACTGATACCTGGATGCTGGGTAGAAGAGACCCTAGGCCACCAGAAGCCAGGGCCAGACAGGAGGCTGCAGTGAAGGGCACTGCCTTCTCCTCTCCAGGCTGCTGGGCTTTGAGGGCAGAGAAATAAAGAGTCTGAAAGGGGTAAAGGCCTAGAAGCCCTGTAGTCATCCACTGCCACACACATCCTCCTCCTGCCATGTCTGCAGGTTATGAGTCTGGTTCATAGGACACATTACTGTTCCAGAACCTTCCAGAGCCAGCACGCTTCCTGAAAACTCTCTCTTGTCAGTGAAGTTGTTTGACTTCAGAGTTACGGTTTAAAAACCTACAGTTAAACTGATATCCTCTGCAGGAAGGAAGAGATAACAAATTCATGAATCATAGTTACACTTAAATTTCTTCCATCACAGAAAAACATGTTATTTTTTTAAAATTGGATTCCAAACCTGATTGATCAGAATCCCTTGAGGAATTTTTTTTAAATACCATTTCCTGTGTACTGACCCAGAAAATTCAGGTTCCCATAGGTGATTGGGGTTGTCTGAGTTTCTGCATATCCTGAAAGGCATCATGAGGATTTTGCTGGGCAGCCATGTGTGGGAACCTCTGACGGAACAGGGCCCAATTCTGATGGTGCTGCTGCAGCTAATTCAAAGAAGAGCTGCTTTTTTAAAAGAAAGATAGTAATCTCTAACTATAACAGTTTTAATCTGAATAGTGGTTTCTGGTTTTCAAAAGGCCCTCATAACTATTACCTTACTTTCCTGACAATTTTCCTGGGAGGTTGATGACAGGACATATATCATTGGCACCATTTGACATCTGACATGCTGTCGTGGAGAGGGCTCAGAACGAAAACCTACCCTTCTAGCTTCTTGTCCAGTGTACTCTCCACTATTCCATCTTTGTTGCTTGCGTGTGTGTGTGTGTGTGTGTGTGTGTGTGTGTGTGTGTGATCCTTGAGTCTATGTCATCTTGGTTTTTGTGAATGGATTGCCGCCATTACCATGGATAATCAGCGTATAAGCAAAGACAGAGAAGTCACACTGAAAACAGAGATGGGAACTAAGGGGGACTCAAGGGGTCCAACAGCCCACATTCTGAACTAGGGAGAAGGCCAGAGTTACCTATTTCAGGGATGGGCAGCTATGGATATATAGTGTAAAATCATACACCCAATAGGCAGTTCAGTCATAAGAGAAAGATATTTGCATACTGTTAGCAAAGCTCCCACCAGAGTCCAAGATCGAGGGCATAGAGGGTAATAGAGATTAGTCAGGAAGGTGATAGGGCGACAGACATCGAAGACATGGTAATGAGAACACGGTAGATCAGAGACAAGAATTGCCAGAAGTTCTTGGGAAGTAAAACAAGTATGGAGTTGTGGGTCAAGGATCTCATAATTAGAATACTGCCAGCAGGAGGGAGGACTTGAGTCTGCAGCTGCTAAGTTGAAGCCTGGGAAACTCATCCACAAGCCTCATTATCCTCACCTGTAAAATAAAGAGTAGGCAAATTAATAATCTGTATGCACTCCTTGCAGTAAGGAAATCTATTTTTGGCAAATGAATGGCGAGAACATGGGTTGGTGTAGTGAGTTAGTGAGAGGCTTTACAAAAGTTGAGCACACACAGGACTCTTCAGCACTGGTCTTGGATGAGTCACATTATTGCAAGTGACACCTGCTTTTGGAAGGAACAAGCCAAGCGCTTAGTTGCAGCACAGTGAACACACCATCAACCCACCAGCCCTGTGGGCTGGTCCTACTTATTTGAAATAGAGCCAATGCAATGTCCATGTTGGTCTTAGGGCTTCTGATTGTTTAGTTAATGCTTCCCATTGACCCTCTTCTCTTGGCTTATTTATTTTCTTTTTCTCCAGAAGGAAAATGAGCAGAAGGTGTGTCCCATGCTAGCTTATTATCTGCTGTGTAGTTCGTTCAGAGAAAGGATTGCCAACAAGCTCAGAAACCAAGACTACTTACTATTGCCTCCCTTCATTCATTCAGTAGTTTTACAGCCTAAAGGGGACAAGAAAATTAAGGGCTCTCAAGGCAAAAGGAAGTCAAATGAAATTGGAAACCAGGTCTATAGTAAATGCAGTATGCAATGCCTGCCTTTTAGAGTTCCTCTGTCAGTTGCTTCTAGAATTGCATAACTATGTGGAAATTTTCCATATATGTACTACCAAGGGATGTTATCATCCTCTGAATATAGGCACATAGAGCTCCAGAAAAGACAAGGATGATGGATGGTAATTAAGTAAAGGACAATAACGTTGGTCTGGTGGGCAGTATAAACAAAATAGAATAGAAATCTCTTGTTCTATTTTTTAAAATAATCATGATGATAATATATTTCTGACAGTCACATATCCAGAGCTTACTTGAATATACAGTATTATTTTCATTTATCTTCACAGCAAGCCTACGAAGAAGCCATAGATGCTGTAGGATACAGATAATCATAGATTCTAAAAGTTTCATAACCCATAAGCAAAGGCACGATAATGTTAAAACAAGTTACTAAAGGTCACACAGCATTGCACTAGCTAAGGCTGTGGTTAGAACACGCGGCCCCATGGGCTCTCATCTTTCCTGAATCCCACTGAATTATGCCTGCTCTCTGGTGCGGTCCATAAAATGCTGATAAAAGTCTCTTACAAAATTCCCAACTGTGACAACAGCAGACTTCCTTTAAACGATATATATTAGATCTGATCCAACATTAATATATCTAATTTGAAGTCGCAGGATTCCCCCACACCCTTATTTCAAAAGTTTATCCCCCACCCCACCCTGTGGTCTCCGGGGGGCTTGGGTGAGTTCATACATCTTATGGAAGTAGATGTTATCTCATGGTACTCCAGGGAACCACCACTTGATCCTCAGTTGTTCCTAGGAATTCCGTATATTTTTATGTGAATCATTGCTCTCAGGAAAGTTCTATATTTTGGTAGCAGAGACCCTGGCAGGAAGGCAGTTGGATACATACACACGATGAGCTGTGCACCATTGCTGCTGAGGGAATTCTTCCCAGGCCTGCAGCTGACTTCACTGCACAGGCACCTGAGACCTTCACCCTGCTTAGGAGACTTTCTCAAAGCTCTGCCCCAGTTCCTCAGGGTCTTCATGCTTCCCTGGGCATAGTAGGCTTTGGGTTATTGCCATCATGAAAACCTAGATTGTTGTTTAATGATTATGTCTATGGGATTTGGGGTCAGAAGTGCCTGGGTTCACATCCCAGCTCCCCCACTTATTGGTAAGTTTTTTGGATAAGTTGCTTTTTTCTCTCTGGCTGAGTCTACTCAACCGGGAGTTTAAAAATAGTTCCTACTAAATTTGTTGTTATTGTTAAGATTTACTTGTCCATTGGATGGATACTACCTGGCATGTGGTGTGTGTTTGGTAAATGCTAGCTGTAAATATTATTACTGCAGACATCCTGACATATTATACCTTTGACAGAGGGTGTCTGATAACCTAACTAGATATTTTACATGGAGAGAAGAATTCGATACAAAAGGACCTTAGGACAATGCCATCTGCTCTAGAGGGTGTTTTGTTAAACTTGCAGTGTTTCATAATGAAGCAGGCGGGACATTCCTCGTCTGTGCTCAGCTCTGTTCCTCATTACAACACAATTGGCACCCCTGGTCTGTCCCTGCCCACTCATTCCAGTAGTGTCTCCAAGTTATTGTAACAATCCAGAATGGCCCTGCTCCTTGTCACATGTCACTGGGAGGGTGACTCCAGCCTTGGTCGAGAATCTCTAGCAAGCACTGTCTGAGCTTGAGCAGAGCACCACCTCCTCCTCGGTGGCGGACGGAGAGGTCCACACTCTGAACCTAAGAGGGAAGAAGTTCGTGTCTCTCCGCCTTACCTATTAGCATCTTGTGCAGTGCTCAGAAACACGCGGTGCCTCCCTGGGAGCTGTATCCCGGCTTTCTGATGTCTATGCAGAGAGCAGTGGCGGTTACAACAGGGAGTGGGGAAGATCAGCTTCACCTGGCTTCTGCTTCACATATACGCACACTCTCTGAGTAGGTTCTCGTGGTTAGCTGAGCGTGCTGGTCCATGGGCACCACTGAGCTGCTGAGCTCCCCATCTTCCTCACCAGTCGGTGGGTAGGGGATCTGCTCCATCCCTTGCTCCAGATACATTTAACAAACTGACGTGCATTAAGCATCTGCTATACGTCAGGTACTATTAGACACATCGTACTATAATGACTGAGACATGGCCCTTGTCCTCAAAGAAATAGTAGCCCTAGGGGGAAACAGATACCTGTGGAAGTGGTATGAGGGAGTGGAGTTCAGTTCATATTCAGAGGCGTTTGGGCTCTTCGCCAAAGGAATTCTGTTCATTGCTCTATGTGTACATCTTTTAGTCCTCAAGTGCATTTCTTTATTTCTTTAATTTTTGCTCCCATTGAGCTATTTTTTTTTTTTTTGAGACAGAGTCTCACTCTGTCTCCCTAGGTGGAATGCATAGAATGCAGTGGTGTCATCATAGGTTACTGCAACCTCAAACTCCTGGGCTCAGGCGATCCTCCTGCCTCAGCCTCCCGAGTAGCTGTGACTACAGGCGCGTGCCACCACGCCCAGCTAATTTTTTCTATTTTTAGTAGAGGTGGGGTCTTGCTCTCACTGAAGCTAGTCTCCAACTCCTGAGCTCAAGTAATCCTCCCGCCTCGGCCTCCCAGAGTGCTAGGATTACAGGTGTGAGCCATCGCACCCATTGCACTCTTTATGAAGAGTATTTGTTCTTCACCAGGAAGCTGTTATCAGTGTCAGGTACCCAGCTCCGGTGGCCTGATGTAGCAGGTCATCAAAACTCAGGAAATTCTCACAGTTACCCCCTTGGCTTTCAAGAGGAACGTGATACCCACACGTGGTATTGCTTTATCACAGATTTCTCCATAGTTCTTTCATGTACAAGGTTTAAGTTGAAGGCTCAGTCTGATCTGAAAGGGAATGTTTAAGTTCTCAACATAACTATTCTAACAATCTTGTGCCTTTGCAAATATGTTAAAATGTTCTCAGCCCCCTCCAGTCCTGAACTCCCATTTTTCTTGGTTAACGGGCTGTCACCACTACCCAGCAATCTACAAAGCTGCAGCAAGTGCAACGCGGAGAACTCGCTGTAGATATCGTTCAAAGCAGCTGACACGTTGTCATCTCAGGAAGGGCAGAATGGCAAGGAGGAGTGATTGATGAAACTTGGTGGAGCAACCTGCACATAATTATTTTTGCATAGATTCCTGAATTGTGGCTTCTTTGCTAAAAAAAATAAAATAAAATAATGATGATCCAGTAATGCAGAATGCTTCAGGGCCTAGAGTGTGTCGAGTGTGAGGATTACCATTCATTCTTGCAGAACCCCAAGCATCTACCTCTACCTAGAAATTCTTTATCTTGTTGAAGGGTGAAGGAGAGGACAGAGGCCCTAACCCAGAGTAAGATCGGAATGATGGCTGGTGATAATCAGATGAACGCACGGTAGCCTTGTATCAGGAGGGAAAATGTGCGTAAGATTAGCACTTTATCAGAAAAACGTTTGCACATATCTTATTCTTTGAAGAAGTTACAAACTATTTCTCTTCTTTCGTGAAGGCAAAGCAGTAAGCCAAACCTGTAATCAGAAAATGTTGATATGTTGTCAGATAAAGTTATTTTTGTGTGTCTGCTCAAGTTGCCGAATCAACTGATGTGTATCGAGTGCCTACTGTGTGTAGGGGAGTGTAGAAGGCTTTCAGTGCCAAGTGAGGAAATGTTCACTTTCTCCTAGAGGTAAAATGGGAAATTAAAGCACTGAATTGCCATAGAAAGAAACTGTGCCGTGATTTCTTCCTGTATCCCTTGTGTGAATGGCACCAGCCAGGCCAGAGCCCCCATTCTGCTCTCCATGTGTCCCCACCTAGCCGGTCACTCGCCAGGTGCAGATTCTGCCCATGTGATGCTCTCCCGGCGGGCTCCACTTCACCGTCCCTGCTGCCCCTGCCGTGGGCCAGCCCTGATCACAGCTCAGTGCCATGGCAGCATGTTCCTCCCGACCTCTACCCCTGCCTGTAGAACTTGCTCCCTTCCCATCCATCTTCCACCCTGTGCCCAGAGTGACCTTTCTAATCTGAAAATGTCTCCGCTTGAACCTTCTGAGGGTCTCCATACCTTCCGGAGACGTCTTGGGTAGCTACTTACCTCCTTCTTCCCTTCCTGGCAAGCCATTCTTGTGCTTCCCCGGTGTGGCACATTCCCTTTTGTGGCTGCACGTGCCTTTGCACAAGCTCTCTCCTCTGTGTTGAGAGCTAGTTTCCCCTGGTTTTCACATGGCAAATTCCTCTGTGTTCTTCACAACTCAACACTGCTGTCCCCACCAAGGAGCCGACCCTCAGTTTCCCCTTTGGTCTCACCGAGCCACGCTGTGCTTCCTGTCTGTGAAACTCATCAGGCAGGATTTTTACCGACTGTTCTCTTGACGGTCTCTGCATACAGGAGACTGAGCTCCTTGAGAACAGGAACTAGGTGTTTTAGGTTGACGGGATCTGATGCAAAGAAGGCAGTCGGTGAACACTTAGCAGTGAATGGATAGGTGAGGTGTTGGGCTGAACGGAAGTGGGAATGGGCGTGAAGAGATGTCACACACTTACGTTCCTTGCCATCTGTGCCATTTGTTCAGTCTCACATCTCATGGTCACACCACTCCAAGTGAGGTCAAATACTATTTTTAGAGAACCTTCTGGGGCCTCATTCCATGTTCAATTCTTTAGTCACACTTATCTTTATTTTTTATTGGTCCATGTCCTGAACAATCAGAGAGTCTTTTTTGTTGTTATTGTTGTTGTTTTTGTCTCAAAGGGAGAGTCTTTTTTAAAGTGTTGACTGTTGTGAATACATGGAGAAAGTCAGAAAAAGCAGATGAAGCTTTCTGGTAATAAAAGGGATTGAATAATCTTGCAATCAAACTGTGGTATCAAAATATCATTATAGGCTGGCGTGGTGGCTCACACTTGTAATCCCAGCACTTCAGGAGGCTGAGGCGGGAGGATTGCTTGAGGCCAGGAGTTCAAGACCAGCTAGGGCAACATAGCGAAGCTCCATCTATACAAAAAAATAGAAAAATTAGCTAAGTGTGATGATGCACGCCAGTAGTCCCAGCTACTCAGGATGCTGAGGCAGGAGGATCACTTGAGCCCAGGAGTTCGAGGCTACAGTGAGCTATGATTGTGTCACTGCCCTCCAGCCTGGGCAACAGGCAAGACCCTGTCTCTAAATATATATATATATATATATATATATATATGTACACACACACACACACACACATATATATGTATATATATAAAATACAAATTACAATCAGGTACATGAGTCCCTTGGCTTACTTGGATGTACAAAGTAGAATTTAAGACAGAGCACAGAGAGAACACATTTTGCATACCCCATGTAACCTTGGCATGACTGTTTGCACATTGCTAGTAGGAACTGGTATTTGCTGATTTTCACAGACTAGAAAGGTTGCTCCTGATTGTCTCTTTAAGTGAATAATTCCTTTGTAGACTATAGGTCATGATAGGAAAGTGAGGTATCCCATACCTGGCATTGCATTCATAACCTTTTCAATGACAGGTTAATCTTTTCTTTGTGTGCTAGCACACTGGCCTTTACTTCATTGGTCGAAAGGAGTGCCCTATGTCCGACTAATGTCCTGTCATCCCTTTGGGGCAGGACGGACATTGTCTTACTTGTCTTTTGTCTCCAGCTTGCTAACTTGGTGCCTGGCGTTTCGATGTTAAATGAATGAATTGTTTAGGCAAAGTCATTAGCAGCATGATCTAATGGCCATAAACAGGAAAGTGTGCGTGGGCAATTTATATTTTAAGAGTTATGTTTTAATAAGTGGTGAATTATTTCAGTATAAATCCAGTGTTAATTATCATCAATAATGGATGAAATATATAGAGCATTGACTATGAACACCACATTCTACTGCCTCTCCCATTAAGTGAAAGACTAAGTTTTATAGCTTGAAAAGAAGGAAAACAGGAAGTATAATTACAAGTGCATATAACGGCATACAAGGCTCATGTCGCATAAGGCTGGTATGACAAAGTATTCCCACACAGACGTCCTCCAGTTCTGTGGCATGAATAAAACAAACAAAAAAAATAGTAAATCATAAACGTTTGCAATTCTCCCCTTCCCTCACCACATAAGGAGGACGAGTTCTGTGCTGCTTTGGCCTGCCACTTGTTGGGAGGTCAGACAGGTAAATGATAAAATTGAGATGAGGCCAAATTGCCACATAAGAGACTATATGGTGGTCAGGGCGAGAGGGGCATGTGAACAGCCGTCGTGGGGACATGTGAGAGAGTAGGGTGAGACTCGAGGCACCAGGCTGAGCCTTCACCATGGGAGGCGGAATTTGGGGAAAGAGAGAAGTAAAAATGTTCTTTAGGGAGTTTTTATGAGCATGGCGCCGTGGAACTGTTCTATACTCCACCCTCTTGTTCACCCCTCTGTACAGGCCTCCTCTGAAACCTTCGGCCAAGACCTGTGAGCCTTTCAACTCTTCCTGGTGCCCGATTTACGTTTCTTTTAGATGGGATGTGAGTCTTGGAAGACCAGCCCCCACCTAAGCACAGGCTGCAGTGACAGACTTGAAAGTTAGCCCCTTCACTGTCGTTGAGGAATGGAAATGGGGAAAACTGCTTAAAAGCAGTTTTTTGTTTTAAAAAATAGTTTAAATATCTCTGTCGTCTCACCCTACCCTACCCTACCCCTAACTCCTTTACCTTGTTAATTTTCTTAGCACATCTAATTTCTAAAAAAGCAAAAACTTCCAAGAGAACATTCAACTCTTCCTTGGGTAAAATTACTAATAATCAGTTACCCAATTAGCAGAGTCTGAATTGGGGGTGTTTTGGTCTATTTTGAAACTTCTATTCTGTTTAACTCAATGTCTTAAATCTGTAAATGTAGACATCTATCAGTATAGAAATGTCAGTGGCTCTTAGATTGAATACTTTAGTAGTAATACTCCGTGACTGATGATTGGGAACTTCTCAAAGCAGTAGGAGGCTCGGTTCCTACCTGAGAAACAGTGTTGTGTGTTGTGATGCTCAGTGCGGATAACCTGATAGAGTTGTCCGTTCTTAAGAAGAGGCAGCTCAAGTCACTGTGTAATGCACCCGTCTTTAGCTTGCAGTGGGAATTCTGTAGTTTGGGTGAGTGGGCATGATATATGCGAGGACGAATTGAATGTTGATATCATTACACGATGACTGAATTCCAATCACTAAACGATGAAGTCATTCCTTCACACACAGATGGCATTCTATGCCTGTAATATTTTGCCGGGGCTGCTGTAACAAAACGCCACACACTGGGGTGATTTATACAGCAAAAATTTAGCATCTCACAGTTCTGGAGGCTGGAAGTTGGAGATGAAGGTGTTGGCAGGGCCAGGCTCCCTCTGAAGATGCTAGGGAAGGATCTGTCCCAAGTCTCTCCCCCGGCTTCTGGTAGTGCCTTAGCTCGTGGCTGTGTGATTCCCGTCTGCACATGGCTTTCTTCCTGTATACCTGCCCCTGTCCAAATTTTCCCTTTTTTATAAGGACACCAGTCCTATTCAATTAGGGACCACCCTTCTCCAAGATGACCTCATCTTAACTGATTATATCTGCAGTGACCCTGTTTCCAAATCAGGTTGCATTCAGAGGTACTAGGGGTTGGGATGGCAACATGTGAATTTGCAGGGACAAAATTCAAACCACAGCAATTGCCTGCATGACAGTTTTGGGGGGGTCAGGGTGAGTCTTGTAGCTGTGCCTTCAACAGCGTGCCCTTTTGGGGAGATGAGTGTCAAGCATTCACTGATTTCAGGTAACGGGCCCTCTTGAGTCTGTGATGTAATCTCACACTCCCCTAAGAGCTATTTATGGCCTACAAGCCTGTGAACATTTGAATGCGCGTGTGCAGAAAAGACAATGAGCCAGACAGCTTCTACACCCACTTAAGAGCACTCACATGGATCAGTCACCCACCCTGAGCACCGCATTAGATTTGACATCTGAAATGTGTCTGGCATTTTAAGGTAGAGGAGCCTTTGAAAAAACATCACGTGGATGCAAGTTCCTTACTATCTCCCTAAAAGCGCCCAAACACAGAAATCCAGACACAGGGATCCGCAGGGATATTAGATCATAAGTAACCAAACCTCTGAAGAGGCCTGGGACAAGGAAAGAATGCCTGCAGCATCATGATATTTAAGGATTATTAAGTTTAATTTGTTGTACCATTAGTCCACCTGGCATATAGTAGACCCTCATTGAAAGTTTGTGAGCAGATAGCAAATGGAGTCTCTCTGTTCCCTGGGCATGAATCTTCATGACTCCTACATTCAGTCCCTGCTCCTGGGCCCTGTGGTTGGCAGAAGGGACTGATATATTATTTCTGGTGCCTCCTTGCACTCTGCTCACAGTCTGGGCAGATCGAAAGTGCTCACGAGGCAGTGATGTACACCTGGATTGCATTCGGAACAGAGTCGGAGAAGTGTACAGCCTGGCACGTTGAGGATCTCCTTTGAAGAAAACCCTACAGCCAAAGCAATGCATGCCCTTGGGAAGCAGAGACATTCCACGCCCTGCCAGGCAGATGTGCACAGTTCCTGTGGGACCCCCTAAGTTTCCCACTTTGTTCCTTCTTTCTTGTTTTCCTTTCTTTCCTCTTTTCTTGCTTTCTAAGCCATTTGTTGAGTTTATTCTTTCAAAGTGCATCTTGAGGATATGTTCAGAAATGACCCAGCTGGAGGGTTCCTGTACACTCGTGTGCAGAGTGAGGTGCCGTCTCTTTCCTTCCAGGATCTTTTTGATCTCTCTGTGCAGTCATTTGTTCCCCGCATTATAGTGACCTCTAACACTGCCTGTCTCCCAGCAAGACCTGGAGTCTCAACTGAAGTTTGCTCACCTGTTTCCCTAATACCTAGTTCAGCACCTAAGCTAGCCCTTACTCGGTGTTCAGTATATGGTGGCTGAATGAATGAATGACTGAGCCCCTTCTCTTCTGCTAGCATTGCACTGTTCTGAAGTGTCCTGAAGGACCCAAAGAAATAGAAGTTATGGTAGGTCATTCTTCCAAATAGCTTGCATTTTAAAGGTAAAACATATAAACATATACTTGTTCAAAACAAGTGGCATCAAAATGATTAAGTCGGTCAAGGTAGGATACCCAGTGGCATAATGGAAAGAGCAGTGTTCATAGACTCGTAGATTTGGATTCTGGTCCTGACCACAAGTTACATATTCTGTGACCTTGGGAGCTTCCCTTGACCTATCTGAGCCTCAGTTTAGTGATCTAAAAAAATGAACCTAATGTTTATCGTAAAGAATTACTGGGGATATTAAAGGGAATGATATATGTGAAAGTGCTCTGTGAGTGACAAAGTGATATATAAATCTAAGGTGTGTGACTTCTATGACACAAGGCAGTGTCTGGCAGTAACTGTTCTGAGTTTCTAGGCAGGCCTGGGCAAAGAAGGCATCGTCAGGAGTTAGAACCCGGCCAGAGCTTTGAAGAATAAGGCCATCTGGGACAGGCAGGGGGAGGGAAGTTGGCCTGAGTGACTGCACCTGGTGTGGAGTGGACAAGGGGTGTGCGTCAGAGGGGGACAGTGAGCAAGACCCACGGCTGGAACAGAGGGGGCTGGTGGTGCCAGAGGTTGCTCTGACCTGCCATGGAGAAGACAGAAATGGAGCTCAGTTGCTCATCATATTATATAGACATGCTGTTATGTGTGATGATGCTTTTGTTCCAGCCCTGCAGCAGCCATAGGGAATCACTTGCCATCCCCCGAACACTGCATGCGCTTACGCTGTCATTGTTTTACACGTGCTCCTCGCCATTGATGGAAATGACGCCTTTCTGCCTTTGTTGACCGCTCTGCTTATCCTTTAGGATTCCGCTCAGATCTTGTCTTCTCTGTCCTGTATTTCCAAGAGCAGCCCCCTTCCCGTGGCTGCCCCCATGTGCACATACGCATACAGCCCGCAGTCTTTTTCCTCTGTGCTCTCACAGCACTGTCGGCTCCCCCGCTGGAACACCAATCCCAGCGTGCCACGGCTATGTGTTTGGTGTCTGTCTCCCGGCAAGACCAAGGGCTCCTTCCGGGGCAGCTCTGACCCTCCAGAGCCCCGTATAACCTGGATAACCTGAGCGGTGTAGGTACTCAGTAATTGAAGGGACAGAGGGAAGAAGGATGCTCCTTTCAAACTCTGTATGTTCTTTACACAGAAGAGCAGGCCCATGTCTTTGCCAACAGGAAGAGCAGTCTCCTGGACCAGCGTAGGAAAGGAACTGGAGGGATGATGAGAATAGAAGTGATGATGTGACCAATCAACTGACTTGTCCTCCAAGGCAGAGAACAAGAGTTCGCCTCCTTCAGTCCAGTGGAGTGGTTTCAAGCTTAACTTGGTTTGGGATAGACACATGTTTGGTTTTTGGCAGTGTCTTAGTCCATTTGGGCCACTATAACAAAATACCATAAACCAGGTAGCTTAAAAACAACATAAATTTATTTCTTAAGGTGCTAGTGGCTGGAAAGTCCAAGATCAAGGTGCCAGCAGATTTAGTGTAGGCTCATTTCTTGCTGTGTCCTCACGTGGTGGAAGGGGGTGAGGGAGCTCTCTGGCTCTCTTTTATACAGGCACTCAGCCCATTGATGAGGGTGCTCTACCCTCAACACCCCATCACCTCCCAAAAGGCCCACCTCCTAACACCATCGCTGTGGGGCTTAGGATGACAACATAGGAATTTTCGGGAGGCATAAACATTCAGGCCATACCAGGCTGAAATAATGATATGCTGTTCTTTATTTGTAGTAATTATAGATATGATTTGTTTCTATTTTATTTCTTTCAATCTGCTGGGATTTTTGTGGTATAATTCTTGACGATACTGGAAATAAATTGATGGGAGTGCTCCTGGGAATGAATGAATCGAGTGACTGAAACCACTTTGAAACTAGATTGCTAGGTTGCTGCGGGTATTTCTTTGTATATTCCTTGCCTTTCAAGAATGCCCACAGGTTTCTGCACCCAGTAACTTCCTTAAGTGAATATAACTACAGTATGACAATGCTTTTAAATTGAACAATTCTAAAGAAATGGTTATTTTGAGACCCAAGAGTAGAATTTGGTGTCAACATTTGGTTTTGAAAAAAAAAGTGATTTCAGAGTTTGTCAAGTACTCAAGTGTCAGAAAAAATAATGTCAATGGTGTGTTTAAGACATTTATTTTTGTATTCTCAGTTCTTAGGAAATAAAGGGAAACTGTGTCTTGAAAAGCTGTAGTTTTTAAATTAAAAGGAAACTACAAAAGCGTGATTTGCTTTTGCCTTTGCAGAAACTTGATGTGTGCATGGGCTGTGTCTAATCTACCTCCATCCCACCTTCCCACCTCTGTATGCACCATGTCAGCTGTTTCTTTCATATCATTGCAGTGCTGGGGGCGGGGGCAATTGCTGGTTTAAGCTACAGTCCATTCAAATTCATAAAAAACCTAAGCCAATGGATAACAAGTTCTCCTGGATTAAGTGAAATTCTGTGGGTAGACAGACTAGTCAAAATCCAGTCCACACATACGCCAAGCGAACATTTCTTCTCATTCCAAATATGCCGTGGGCACAAAGAAAGGATTTAGTCCAAAGTGCCTTGGGGTTTTTGTTCAGTCCGGAGTGTAATTTTCTTTCTCTTTTGCCTATAGCCATTTCCTTAACATCACTGAAAGGCCTTTCTTCCTAATGAAGCATAAAAATTGATTGTATCTTGCCAGGAGGGTTCTTCCTAAGTCTTAAGATATTAAAGATTTCATGAGAACCACATGAAGAATATCTTCTTGAATCATTTACATTTTCCCCTTTTGTAGGCTTATGTAACTGTGCAGAAAATCTAATAATAAGTGTGCTATTAGTGTACCTTGTGCATTCTGCAGGCAGCCATGCCTGGGGGTGGGGGGGAGAAACGCCAGCACCAGGGGCTGGTGGGTAGCACGAAGGTGTACAGGTTTCTGAAGTAGAGCCTGCTTGGAAAATCTGTCGCTAATTGAACAGATAGTGAGTTGTCATCAGGCTTTTATTCCCTCTTTCCCTGTTCAGTCCTCTTTTCTCTTCTGTGGCAGAAGGAAACACGGTAGCCACGGGCCTTTCATTTGCAATGGAGTATATTTTCCAAAGCAAATAGCTTGGACTATTTCTGTTCTCAAAGCAATTGAAGGTAGGCGCAAAGAGCTACATTTGGGTTCAAGAGAACCCTTAAATTAGTATCATAGGAAGATAATAAATAGGAAACAAAACAAAGATACAAGCATTATTGTCAGATGGAAATGACCCAGCACGCATTTGCAAATGACAGATTGGTACTACCCAGCATTTCTCATGTTCCAACATTGAATAAAAGGTTCTATCCGGGTCCCCAGAAGCTGCCGTGACCATCCATGTGAGAGAACAAGAAATGAAGAATTTTTAAAGTTCTCCAATTTTTGTAACCAGGCACAGAAGGACACTTGGTGGGTTCGGGGCAGACGTTAGCATCTGTAGTGGATGAAGGAATTGTAGAGTCGTTCACAGCTGTTTCCAAGAGAGACTCGTCCTGATGATATTTGCTTTGGACTCCAGGTAACACGGCTGTGGTTCTTATAGTTCAGCTATTTGTGATTGAAAAAAAGAGTTTTCTGTTTCAGGTGGCTTAGTCATGGGAATGAGTGAGGTCAAGCCTGAACAGTAAATAATGTCTCCCTTCCAACTCAGGGTGCCTTCCTCATGATGTCAGAGCGGTGGTTATTCCTTCCTCCTTAGTGTTCTTATGATGTTGGCGATGGAGCCCGTGTAGCCTCTATTTTCTGGGAGGAGTGCGGGACGTCTTAGCTTTCCCCAGCCACCGCCTTTCTCACTCTCTTCACCCTGCAGCACTTCTGCAGAGTCGCAGGGTGGGTGGGTGAGTGGGCGTCTTTGCTCTGCCAGCCCAAGCTGAGTTCTTCTGAAAGGAAGTTAGCGGGGCTGGGCTGCTGCCACAAAGCCTGCCAGACCAGTTCTCTTTCTCACTGCTGCAAAAAAATAGACCTTTTCAGGGGGCTCAGGTTAATGCTAGGCTTTCTGCTGTCTTTGGAAAAATATAAGAAAGCATGCAGGTTATACCACAGTTAGGGCACCTCCTTCAGTGGTATTCCCGTAATACTTCTGTGCTTGGGGTTTTCTTCTTTCATCCCAGGCCCCAGCCTAACTCCATGTCAGACGGCTGTGGGAGCTGCTGATGCTGGGGGCGTACATACCATCCAAACCTCACGGGAGTCCTCGTGGCCCCGATAACCCAGAGGAGCATGCGTGGATGACACATCACCATTTATACCTTTGGAGACATTTTCTCTCTAATTGATGCTCGCTTGGACCTACGCTAGTTCATCAAGGTCCAGAGGTGCTCATTAAAACAAACGTCGGGTAGTGTGGTAGATGTGGCTTATCATTAGGAATCCAAGAAAGGGCTCTGTGGAACTTGTTATATACAGCATTTATAGATTGTTAAATTAAAGGATTAGTGTTGTGCTAAACCATTTTCAGGTTAATCAGTTGTGGGAAACCTGATTTGATGTTTAAGCAGGCTTAAACTATGATTTTATAGTAAGAAAAGTTGTTAAGCTACTGTTACTTCTAATAAGCCCTCTAGCTTGCTAATTGAGCGTACTCTACAATTTTGCACTTAACTGAATGTGGTCTTGTGCCTTAATTTTGTTTCGTGCGAGTCTTATTGTAAGTTCCTTTTTAGCAGGGACTGTGCCATTTTTTTTTCTGCCCCCTATCCTAAAAGCTTCTGGTATAATTCTAGGTATTAAATATATAGCAGATGCTAAGGAATTTGTTTATTGAGAGGTTGCTGCATTTTTAGAATGTCATTACAACGTGTTAATCACATGGTTTATGTCTTGGTGCTCTATGTAACCTGTCCATTTACAGAAAAACATTGCTGTAACATGTTGATTACATGTCGATAACATGTTGTAATCCAGTTGTTATCAGCAATAGGAAGAGAGTGACAGACTTCGTATGGAAGTAGAAAGGATAAACAGGTCTAATCTGGGTGTGCTGCTCTAAACTGATACAGGTATGGCTTCCAGACTGTCCCCTGGGCTGGCCTGAATTCCTTCACCAAGAAACATGGGTGGGACAGATCAAAAGGTCTGTTTGCCATTTATCTTTCACTTCACAACTGCTAATAACTGCCTTGTGCCCATACGCATTAACGTGTCCATGAGTCAGCTAGAAATAAAATAAGTAAATGGAGAAACTAAGGCACAAATTTTAGATCACTTATAAGTGGCTTATTAGAGCATTTATGTGTAGAAACCATACCATCAAGCCATACTAGATGTAAGAATAAAACTGATGGTGTTGGACTTCCAAGAACAAAATGAACCTTAAACAGACGTGTACTCAGGCAGCACGGGCCAGGACATCCCCTGAAGTGGGAGTTACCGTAGCGCCCACATGGCCTTGTGTGCATCTACACTCGGGCCTCTTGTTCAGCCTCATGTCACCTGCCCCCTTCCTGCCAAATAAAGCTCCTGTCTCCACATTCTGCACGCTACCTCAGTCACATTTTGAAGTGTCTAAGTTATCAATACTACTATGAAGGCATCAATGGATTGTGTACATGGGCCCTCGGCATTTCAGGAATGACAGTTACTGCCAGCCAGTACCAGATGGAATCCTCTTTATCCAAACCTGACAGGTTTGGGCCTGAGTGTATGGTGGATTAGATGGAGTCACGTCCTTTCTGTGTCTGAGGGCTCTGACTCAGTTTGTACTTTCTGCCCAGCTCACCTATCAGTTCCGCCTGTGAGCTTCCCTCCTGTTCACTGTCCACTTCCCTTGCATTCTTTTCTTTCACTCTTTCTCTCCATAGCTCCTGCTTTTTAATTTTCTTTTTCCCTTCTTTCTCATTGGTGAGGCCAGGGGTGTGGCTCCCTGCCAACTTTTGCAACAAGATATGGTCTCCTTCTTGGCATTTATGTAGATGTTTAACTTTCTGTCTTTCTAATAGTCCTTTCAAGGTTATAAAAGAAAAGTAGATTGGATTTGTAAAATGTCTTAATTGGTTGATTTTTTAAAAATGTGTATCAATAATATTATATAGAGACTTATTGACTCTGGCCTGCTGTGAATTTAATCAAACAGAAATTTTATATATATATATGTATTACAGAAATTTTACAATATCACATGGTCCAGTAGAGAAAGAAGTCAAAGAAATGTGTAAATTTCTATGACCTCTTTTGACATTTGGGATTAAACCCAATTAAAATATTTGTATCAATTCAGTTCAAATATTAGTTTTATTTTTTAAGAGCAGATTAGCATTTTATGTATCTTTTGCTGTCATGTTTCTTCTATCTTTCCGGCTGAAGTGGGACTAGTGTTAATAAGTAATATTAACATCTGTGAAGACCGTAAGTTTTTGTATGGTACAATAAATTTTCACTCATTCACACACTTGGAGAAAACCAAATCTGATTAAAGAAAAGCATAAAAGAAATATTACTACATCATGTTACCTCGTATATTAGCTCGTATTTAGTGCATGTAAGTGTTTGAATAGATACTTATTTTTAATTAACAAAATATTTGTGTGCAGTTGGGTATTTTTAAACCAATTAGAACGGTTCCTTCTTGTAAGTAAATTAAATGCTATTCTTAGACTATGCTATGCACCATTCATTTGCGTTGCAAAACCATTCTTTCTAGTTGGTGTGAAAGCAAACTGAGCCCAGCTTCACTGGAATCTATTGCATTTCCCTAATATTTTAGACTCTAGAGTGTGTGCTCCCAACGGCAGGGACTTTGTCTTACCCACCTTTACGTGCCAGGCCTTGGCTCCTAGAATGATTCCAGCTGGTTGGAGCTTAGTCAATATTTACTAATTGATTAAAATTTAGCTCCATTAATTTATATGACAAAATTACTTGCCATTTGCCAAGTGCTTTTGGATTGAGAATTAGTTACAAACTGTAGTTTACGGTTCTTCTAGTTTTATCTTGTTCTTCCTTTAACTAGTTTTAAAAAATAGTTGATTCTATCCTTTAATTCTAATTGCAATGTTAAATGAAAGAAAGAATTCAAAATTACATATTCAGAATTATTCTCGTTTTGTAAATATATATAGATATATGTGAGCTTTAAAAAAGAAAGGAAATGTATATATGCCAGAAAATAGTGAGAATGTAAATAGTAGATATATCAGATTGATGAGATTAGGAGCAGCTTTATATTTTTTAACTTTCCTGTATTTCCAAATATGAACACATTTTCTTTGTATATCAGAAAAAGACCAAAAATGATTTAGTTGCACACTGGAAATCTTAGTTTGGGAGATAACCTAGAAGACACCTGCAGAGGGAAAAGTTGTTAATTTCTTCTCTCGGTTGTTTCGGCTTTTCTAAAGCTCACGTTTACCAGTTCATTACGTTGCAAACAATTTCAGTAGCTTTAGTTCTTTAAAAGATCTGTGCCTTTTAGAACTTTGTTATTAGTGAAGAGTAGACCTAAGTGAGGAACAGTTGCCTTTTTTAAATATGTCCAGAGTGTTACTACGGAAAGAACAGTGCCTTTCAAACTGAGAATGGAAGCAGCTGCCCGGCCACTCTCCATCTGGTTGCCTGGAGCTTGTCACTTAACTTTCTGCTTCAGTTGCCTCTTCTGGGCTTTATAATATTCTTAATACCCACCTCATGCAGGATTCCCGAGAGCAGCAAATCAGATCACAGTATATGGGAAAGGGCTTTGAATGACAATCACTACATTATTATCACCGCAAGCGTTATTTCCAGTTGTAACAAGGCAGGAGAGGTAGGATGCAGCTGGTCTCTTATCTTGATCCTGGGAGCCAGACTCGTCCAGGCTCCGCTGCTTGGCCCTGCAGATGGGGAGTTAGAAGGTAAACACCCATATTGCTCTTCATCACTAATAGCTTCATAGTCATGGCAGGTGATTCCTTGGCTTCCGTTAGCATTTCAGAGACCATTATACACATCCGTCATCCTTTGCAGAGGCAGAGAAAGCTCATTTTTTAAGGTAAATAGTCTCAAGTCAGGGCTTCAGTCCTGGTGAAATGAAGTAAAGGAGATTTTTAAGGTAAGCTCGCATTTGAGCAGATGTTGGATATTATCAGAGATGCTCGTGACAGGGCAGGAGCACTGAAGATGTATACCCTTTTGCACATCTTTAAATGCCTATAAGTCCTAACCAGGAGCCAAAAGTGAAAGTGTAGATGCATGCAAATGCCAGAGTTAACCTTGAACTTCGAGCATTCACCAGGTAAATATAAATTGATGGCACAGTGCAGAACTAGGATTCTGCTGCTCTGTGGCTCATTCCTTTTATTTGGAAGAGTATACATTGTCCTTCCAAGCTTTGGGGCCATACTGTGCTTCTGTGGAGGGAAAATCCTGTGCTGGATGTTGAGTTTATTTGTCCACATGGGTGGGAAGAGATATTACTGAAGGGGGAGTAGAATAGGGGAAACTACCTACTGCCCATCCCGCATTACCACTTTCAATTTGAATATCAGAAAGCAACAGCAGAGGAGTTTTCAAGGCAAGGTAGATGATTTCAAGTTACTATAACAAAGAGGAGAAAAGTTTCCTTCTGTTTCGAATGGCCATACAGTGATTTGTGGGAGTGAAGATTGTGGGGAGGGGTCTTGGAAAAGCACCAGGAAAAGACAGTTAATTTATTGATCCTCATTAGTTGAATTTAATAAGTAAGTTTTGCCAGGTTAGTAATATCCTTTCGTTTCAGAGGGCATTTTAGTATTTTCTGTAAAAGCATCTAAGGGTATGTTTTATGGCCATCGTAATATTGATTGTCTTGCACACATATTGAAATAAAGATACCTTTTAACATTTCAGATACTCCTTGCCCAAATTCGAAAATCTCCATTTGGCACCTTCTAAAACATCAGTGCAAATTCATGTAGTTTTATAGATTTATGTACTAAGATGAAGATTAAGACATGTGGAAGCTAATGAACATAGCAAGAAAGAAAATTTTCTGAAGTCTGTTCATTGCTATTCCTCTTTACGTTTTTTATTATTTAATAGCTTATTCCTTGAATATGTGTGACTTGGGATTAGATGTGCCAGTTGGAAGACCTCAGAGGTTCAGAAATTCACAGACATGTGTAATATAAAACCATATTCATTTAGCAGATACTGATAGGCATATAAAATAGAACCTTCATCGTCTATCTTTAGAAAAAGAAGATTAAACAGAAGTATAATTAATTTGCCAACTCTGCTTCCCGATTGAGACATTTATCAAAGTTGATCTTTAATCATTAGTTTCCTTATCTGTAAAATGAAGTCTTTTATGACCTCTAAGGTCTATTTGTAACAGTTAAGATTGGGTTTAGTTCCATGTCACCAGAAAAAAAAAAAAGGGAAAAACTAAAGAAGTAGACATTTATTTTTCCCTCACATAAAAGAGTTTGAAAGGTAGGCATTCCAGGGTGGATATGGCAACTGTGCAGGCTCAGGAACCTTGTCACCTGTCTTTCTGTTTTGCCATCCTTAGTATATTTCTCATGTACAAGATGGCTGCTTAAGCTCCAGCCTTTACATTAGCATTCCAGAAAGCAGCAAAGAGGAAGAGACAAAAGGCCTAGCCCCCTTTTCAAATATACTTGCTAGAGGAACCATACCACACTTTTGTTCACTTCTTGCCAGCCAGAATTTAGTCTCAGCATGCCTGGTGGCAGGGGAGGATGATGATGAAGCCTTTCAGCAGGGCAACAGTATGTCTAGCTCAAAACCAAGGTTTCTACTTGTAAAAAAAAAAGGAGGGGTAGGCAACAATTACCTGCAAATTTTTGATCTCAAAAAACCATGCTCCCATATTTCTGAGGAAATTTGGCCTATACAGTCGAGTCTGAGTGTGCTGAGTGTGTAAAAATCAGGCAACTTAAACTATGAGCCTTCATTAGCTCTTCTCCTTATTTAGACCAGGCATTATATTTCCAGGCCTACATCAGAATCTTTAGTGTGGGTATGTATGTGAGAGACAGAGACAGAGAAAGAGAATCTTTGCAGTAAGATGTGATGAATACATAACTCAGAAATTTATAACTGCCCTTTTCCCTTTCCTGACCCCCCCTCATATCAGCATACACAGTGATACCCCCACACTGTTAATACTTCCATGATTAATAGCAACAGGGAAGTGTGTGCTTTCCTTGAGAGTTGTATGCACTTTGTCAAGGTTGCTTGGGGTCACAAAGGCTACTAATAATTATAGCACTGTGCTATTATTATGCTATGTGGCTATGTCTGTTAAGACAGGTTGAGGGGCGGGGGAGAAATGCCCCCCGGGATAACTGAGGGAGAAAGTCACTAAAAGTTACAAATCTCAAGTTTAGGCTGTACGCATGAGATCATTCTTGAAAGTCAAAGAGAAAAAAAGAATCACACATTTGTAATTTTTTAAGTTCCCCATTTTAGTAGCTAATTAAAACCAGGACTTTTCTATTTCAGGCCAGAATCTCCGCTGGATTTTTTGTGAATATGTTACATGTGGGTTGATTGGAGGTTTGGGTTTGTTTTATTTCATGCATATATATTTTTAAGTGTCTCTGAGATTCTTGATCAACCAACAAAATGCAAGAGGCCCTTTTGTTATATTCTAAAATTCATTTCTGCTCCTGATTGTAGCAAAGGGGTCAGCAGATTGGGTGCCAGAGCCAGAAGTTAGCTAGGTGGTGGGTTCTGAATTAATGCGGTATTCTGTGTGATATAATGTCGTTTCCTAGGAAACTGCCAGCATCTAGCTATCCTCCATGAGGATAAGTATTCAGGAAGGTAGAGATGGTATTAGAACTACTATTATCGTTGTTGTTTTTAACAAGCAGATATGTCATGAAACATGTCATAGAGGTCCCCTTTTCCATATATCAACAAGGTCTCATAGGTAATAAAAGGTAGACAGTTGAGATTGTTTCTTTAAATATTGCTATTGGTCTGACCAAGATTTAGCCGCAAAAATAAATAGAATCCCTGATGCTGAGAAGAGGTCAGAATGAGTTGAAACATAGGGGACCAAAAAAGTAAGCAGGAAAAAAACAACTGTTTTTACGTAAGTATGTATGGCAATCATATATATGGGAGATTCTGAATAGACACATCACAGGCAGGTGTATAAAGTGGAAATGATTAATACATAGATGTAGACACGGGCAATTCTGTATAAATGCAGGAGGTTTCTATAGCTGGGAAGGGAAGGAAAAGGTAATTGTTAAAAACGAGGTCATTACAGGTTGTCTGGGCCTAGGCAGATTCCTACTGTCCTACCTAAATGCTGTTTATGAACAGTTTGCAAGTCTGAATACATTCTTTGGCTGTAGTGTATGCTGTGAATTGACTAGAATTGGAAGATAATGTTTCAAGAGATTTTCTATTTGGTTATGTTGTCATTTTTTTCCGTTAACAGATCTGGCTAAGGCCTAGGGACATTAGACCCCCAAATGTCATTTATTAACAGATGTTTCTATAGTATAAAGCAGAAAGAAGGAGAAACACTTCCAAAACCGATAATTCCGCTTTGGTCCTCCTTGTTCTACTATTTAAAAAAAAAAAGAAACCATTGCTGATTTAGGTGACACGTTTCTGTTTGTCATCCCTCTGGTGTGTACGTCTAGCTTGGCACCATCACCAGGAGGACAGGAGCCACCCCCTGCCAGCTGTGATCACCAGTTCTTTCCTCTGTACCCCTGTGTGAACAGGAAGCATCTCAAAGGAGACAAGGCACTTTTTTAGTTTGATAAAATGAGGTTTAAGTAGAAGATTGCATTAATGAATAGTATGTCGTTCATTCTTATGCCTGTGCTTTCTTTTCTTTCTTTCTTTTTTTTTTTTTGAGACAGAGTCTCGCTTTGTTGCCCAGGCTAAAGTGAGTGCCATGGCGTCAGCCTCGCTCACAGCAACCTCAAACTCCTGGGCTTGAGCAATCCTACTGCCTCAGCCTCCCGAGTAGCTGGGACTACAGGCATGCACCACCATGCCCGGCTGATTTTTTCTATATATATTAGTTGGCCAATTAATTTCTTTCTATTTATAGTAGAGACGGGGTCTCACTCTTGCTCAGGCTGGTTTCGAACTCCTGACCTCAAGCAATCCGCCCACCTCGGCCTCCCAGAGTGCTAGGATTACAGACATGAGCCACCGCACCCGGCCTGTGCTTTCTTTTCTATTGGACTCAAAACCTGGGTCCCTGGCAGATTAGAGAATTAGTATCGTTGAGCAGTGGGGGGAAACCGTGCCTTCATCTTACAACCTCAAAATATCTAGAACTTTGGCATGAACCCATTTTAAAAAATGGTGACCCACACTTAGTCAAATTCAGGCAATTCAATTTGAAAAATTATTTTCTATAAATGAGGTGCTCTGATCAGAGTTCTGACTTCAGTTTTATCAGCTGCCCAAGTGCCAGTGTTTAACTGTAATTAAAATACAGTGGAGCGTCTTCAGGTATCTTGCAGGGTCTACCTTTAATCAACTCTAGTGCTTGAACTGAGTGAACTGGACACTTTTAAGTTCTGAGGTTGGAAAATAAAAGCCAGGGCCGGCTGCCAAAATGCCTTATCTCATAATCCAAAATCATTTCTAGAAGCTGCTGGAGATGGGTGCCCTGAGAAATGGACAGACTGCAGTTTCAGGTCAGGACTGTATTTCAGGCACTTCGCAAAAGGATTTTATCCACTGTGGTGGCCCCAGTGTTTATTCACTAACTCTGGGTTAGGTGCCATCTCAGCAGACCAACTGATTAAATCATGCTACCCTTTGCTGGGGGGGGGGGGGTGAAATGAAACGTCTATAAACTCACTCCTGACCCCACCTGCCACCCTAAGTCTTTCCAACAAACAAATCCAGATTGGAGAGAAAGCTCAGAGAGCAAAAATGGGTGAAATTGGAGAGTACACTGAAAATTAGCTCATTTTAAATGGTAGGGATGGGAGCCAGGCCCCTTCAGGGCTAGTCCGCTTTATAAATCCCAGGGAGAGCTCATTCTGTGCTTAAAGGAGAAACTTTGCCTTCCTCTGTGGTTAGACTGTGCTGAACAGATCAATTTATATCAAAGAGCATCAACTTTTCTTATTTATACTGTGGCTTACGTCCCATATCACACTTTATTTACTCTTGGCGGAACCTTGAGTCAATGTCTGATTTTGTTTGGTGTCCTGCAATAGAGCACTGGGCACCAGAACAGCCCAGTCAGCAAATGTTAAGTGCTCAGCAGTCCTTACGAGACACGATATTAGCACCTCCTGGAGTTACTTTGTGTAACGAATATTTAGCATGTGCCTATTGGGTATGTATCTGGCACAGTGCCAGGGCCCTAGGGTTGGGAAGAAAAAAAAGTAGCCCTTCCCCTCAGAGAGCATAGAGTGTAGCAGGGGTCCTCAGACTTTTTAAACAGGGCCAGTTCACTGTCCCTCAGACTGTTGGAGGGCCAGACTATAGTTTAAAAAAAAAAACAATGAACAAATTCCTATGCACATTGCACATATCTTATTTTGAAGTAAAAAAGCAAATGGGCAAAAACACCCCCAAGTGTCCCGCGGGCCGTAGTTTGAGGACGCCCGGTGTAGAGAGTGACAGAGTCAGTTTCCCCTGCCCTTCCACTGGTATTTCTGAAACTGTGAACAGCCAATTGACATGTAGTGAGGAATCATTTTTCCAGAAAAAGTGTGCTGGGGTGAAATAACATGATGAGGGAGATGTAGGGATGGAAATGGGAGAAATACAGTTATGAAGGGTCTACCTACGTACATAAAATATAGCTTTATATTTGTATCTGTGGAGCATGTCACTTAATCAGATAGTATCATGGCAACTAGAAGAGTGCTTACTTAAATGAGCTGTTCTATATAAAGCCCTAGCGTGTAGTAAGTGCTTCATTGGTATTGGCTATTATTATTCCTACTATTGGCACTAATATGTAGTAGGGATTCAGTAAAGGGTTGTGAAATGAGTGGATGGGAGGGTTAAGTGCTGAAATTTAAGCCTGTACATAAACTGAGTATTTTATCTGTATGAATAGAGTATGAGCAAGAGCATGAGTTTCACATTATATTCTGTAAAAAAGGATCTGAAAACTTAGCATAACCTTCTAGGCTTCAAAGGTGTTTCTCTGGCCAACATCCCCCTCTGTTTCCATAGGAATGGCGGATGAGGTGACTCCTTTGTTTCACTGCAGAGGGAGAGGAGATGACAGGAGAGGGACCGGTGGGGAGTGAAGTGATGATGGTGGTGAGAGGGAGGGTGGGCGCCTGGAACCCGAGGAGAGTGTGAGCAGGAGAAGACAGTGCTAGCAAGAGGACACCCAGATGACGTCCCTGGAACCTCCCTTCTCTGCAGCAGATAAGGTGCCTCCTTTTTCTGAAGTTCCAAAGCAAGAATGAGCTTCTCGTTTTAGGGCATTGAGTTCTAGAGTTTTACAAGCAACTCTGCAGAGCCTGGCCTCCAATGCCACCTACTCAGGAGGAGAGCTGGTTGCTCTGATTCTCCACGCTGGTTAATGTGGCAGGGTCAGGACAAGAATGGTCTTGGCTGTCACAGATTTCTGCGTTGGCGTGAAGCCAGCTCCAGCAGTTACATGGGCACCAGGTACAGAAGATCTGGAGTTAGGATTAAACACAGCAGGGCTGCCTTGGCTGGCCTATCAGAGGAACTAAGACCATCCACACATCAGACCAGACAATTCAGGTGAAGGAACCCATGGAACCTCCTAGATCACTGTGTGGGGAGTCACACAACTTCACCAGATAATCACACACCTCAAGAAGGTAAAACACTTTGAGAGAATAGTTCCAGAGACTACAGGAACATTGAGCATTTAGGATGGGAAGACTCTCACTCCAGGCTGGACTTGCAGAAAAACCAAGTATAATGATTCTTGTAATGAATCCAAACCAGACAACTGAATTATGAGTCTGACATTAAGACAACCTGGAGGAATGGAGTAGGAGGAGAAGTTTGGGAGGAGAGGACAGTGTAATCTTCTGGGAGTAAAATTTATTACTGAACATTTAAAAAAAATCTGCAAGTTAAATTGAGAGTTATTTTGTTTATATCCTAAATGCCGCCATGTCTTTTGCTTGGATTTGTTTATGCAAGTTTTAGGGGCAAGTTACATTTTTTAGCATATAATCTACATTTACTCCCAGAGCACTGCCCCTAAGACAGTCCTTCAGATAATTTCCTCAAGCCTCTGGGAAAGGGGATAAAAGGCATATTTTTAATGGTGGGTGTGTGTGTGTGTAAAGCATGTTTGTTTTAAAGAGATCTGAAATGCGGCAGAAATAATTAGCCATGTGCACGAACCAAAATAATGAATACCAAATGGTACCATATCCTTCCTGAATCCTGTTTCAAAAGAGAATTTGAATGAAACATTAAGTTCTTTCATTCCTCTCTTTTCTTTTTGCCCCCTTGTTACTCCTGATTTTGTAATAATCACTGTCACCCTCTTGGCTATGAATTTAGTGTCCCTATATAGAGAGCGATCCCCTAACACACCTTCTTCTTGCTCTTCAAACACTTCATGTCTTTGGGTATTCACTACTCATTTTCCATAGGGGCCCAGAATTATTAACTATTGAGCATTTTAAAGTAGCTAAAATGAATTAAATACTTGTTGCAAATGTACAACAACCCTGAAGAAGCTGCTGGCTACCTGCTACCTGTCCCTAGGAGTCATTTATCTAGAATGACAGACTTTCCCACTTGCAGGATCTAGACGCCTTGCCTTGTTGTGCTGTTCCTTCACAAATGGGCAGGGCTCTAGAATCTACTTCTTGGATTTAGGGAAGGCCCGCGGTGGTGTATTGGGATAATGGAGACAGGTCTGAATATGGGATGTGAGTGTTCGCCACTGGATTTCTTCAAATGTAAAATTGCCAGATCACGTTTCTAATAGCGATTTGCATCACCTTGTAGGGTCTCCTCTTTCTCTCTCTCTCTCTCTCTCTCTCTCTGCATGTGTCACCATCAGAGGAGCTGAGAATGGTTAAAGGACTTTCTCCAATGAGCCCTAGTCTTAAAAACCAGTTGAAGAGGGCACATACAAGAGGAACAATGTTTGCCAAGAGGTTTGCTTCTCTTGAATTGAAACACAGTCGTGTTCCCTGGCTCTCGGGGCACTTGCACAAAGCCCATATGTTTATTCAAGCATTTGCGTGGCGATGTGGGAGGCTCAGCCGGTTAATCCTAGGCATGAGATGTTCAAATGCCGAATATGTTATTCAAGCACATTATTTCCCATTGACATATGAAATTTAAAAATAAAATAATCAATAATGCAAATTTATATGTTGAATCTTAGGGCTGGAAAGCTCATTGACGATGTCACCGAAGTATGTCTGTTCCCCTACTTTAAAGTTAGGACTGTAGGACCGTTCTCTTTGAAGTCATCTGCGGCCATACAGTTTAATCCAGTGGGCATCAGTCTGGACTCTGGGTTAATACCATTTAGAAGCTCACCGGTGCTTTTGGTGTCCAGTGAGGATTGAGAACCACTGGTCCCATCCAGTGGCTTTTCTTAGTTCACGTCTTTCTCAGTTTCTCTGCTACATTTATTAATAATATAGTTGATGTCTTAGTTTTCTCCCCCTTCTTAGCTGCTTTTCCTTTCTTGCTAACCAAAGTTGTGTGAGATCCGTGCTCTTTTTCTTTTTTCCTGCCTCTCTTGGGTATCTCTCCCAGCCTCAACTTCCCCCCTGGGTGGTTGGAGCTGCTTCTGTAGTCCTGGTTCGCTTGCCTACTCTTCTTCTCAGAAAAGACTGCTGTATGTTTCCCTTAGAGCCACGTAAAACGGAACGAGTCTTACACTTGACTATCTGCCCTTCCTCCAGAACAGCATCCTTTCTGTGGCATTTATCTTATTACAGTTGTACCTTTCTTATTCCCATCCAGTGCTCCAACTCCTATGGTATAAGCCAGTTTATGCAAGTCATTCCCTAAGCCTTGCTAATTCTTTGTACCTCTCTTCCATATTCACTATCACTACCTGAGTCAAGACCCTCTGGAACCTGAGCTGATTTGACTGCAGTATGCCACAGAGAGAGCCCGGGCATAGAGTGAAAAGTGTCATGGATTTGGAGTTAGACCAAATTCGAGTCCTGGTTATGCATTTAATTAAAACATTCCAATGCCATAGGACCTTAGCAGTATACATCATCTCTCTAGGCCTCGGTTTTGCCAGCTATAAAATAAGCTGCATTTTATAAATGGAATAACTATAAGTGAATATAAATCTATGAGTGTTTGTATAAATTCCACGTAGATTTGGATTTCTTGGCCTTACGCTGAAACCAGCATTTGAGAACGCTAATGAAAAGGTTAAAAAAGAGATGGTGTGCTCCGTATTGCTGTCCCTGTAACACTCCAATTGTTGTCACCCACAGTGCTAACTGTGGTTTATTCCAAGATCCTTACTCTCTCATTCTAGGCCTCTAGAATTTTTTGGTGTCTTCTGAGTACAATCGAAAGTTTGTTTGCTCAAGATTTATCTTCCTGAAAATCTTTGACAAATGCCTAATTTGGAAATGAGCTTGCTGCCTTTGATCTCCTGTTAGGAGAGAAACATGGTCTAAAATAAGTTTGTAAGCAGTTAGTATGCTGGGATTTTTTTTTGAAAAATCAGATAACCCAGGGTGGTCTGCATAAGTTATATGCTTTCCCCTCACAGAGTTTCAGACAGCTCTCCTGGTATAATCTCATTTGTCTTTTTGATTCTTCAGTCTCAGGTCGGTTCGTACTGTTCTTGGCAGCTTGCAAAATGAGAAACTGAGGTATTCTAATTTAATCAACTTCTCTTCCAAGGAAAATTGATAAAACACTATGGGGAAAATACTAACAATTATTTGAGCCTTAACTATAGATTCTAAAAAATTTATTCATGGAAAGGCAAAATACATTACTATTCCCAGAACATTGCCAGCAGCAAAGAGATAATACTCAGAATTAAATAGAGCCCTGTTTCATTTTTCCTTTGCTTTGAAACTCTGCTAGAGAGCAATGGAACCTTGGCCACCACTTAAGGTCAGATTGGGTCAAAAACTTTTACTTTGAACATTCTAACTGATCAAGTGAGTAGGGAAGAGGTAGAAAATCCATGACCTGGGAAGTTGTTTAGTCACTAAGGTTTTTGTCCAAAGAGTGCTGGATGTATTTTGCACGCTGTGGCTAGGAAACATACAAGGAAGAAAGGAAATCACTTCTTCGATGTTCCTCCATGTGTCCAGACATAGGAAATAGAGGCATTTGCCTTATTTGCTAAATTGCATAGATGTAAGCAAGAGTAACGTTCAAGGCAGTGTGCCTAAATTGCTTATTTTGGTGTGCTAATGACTTCAGAGCTCTCAGGAGGAGAAATGTAGAGTGGTCTCAAGGAAGGAAAGAGCCGGATCAATGGCGTACCCAGAGCCAGCTCTTCATCTGCTATTTTTAAGAAGTGGTGATTGGAGCAAAGGGTGTTTGTGGTTACAGGAAAAAGCAAGGGAGGGCGGCTCAAGTTGCCCGTCCAAAGGATAGCTGAGTATTTCTGCAGGTCGGGGAAAGATTGAGCAGAGAAAAAAGGCATCCCTTTACCATCGATGAGGCCTCTCCTCCCCCACCACGCTCATCCATCAGGGTTGACACTGCTCTTATTTGTGTCTTAACTTAGAAGTGCCTGCTAGAAAAGTGGCAGATGAGTCACCTGTCACTAAGAGTAGGTGTTCTTGGCACGGAGGAAAATGGAAGGTGGCAGTGAATTCCCACTGCAGTTTTCCATACGATTGAATTACCATTACTTAGCGCCTCTGATTTTAGGAACTCGGTGCTCAAAGTTGTGTAAAAAGTACAGCAGCCGCCGTGAGCAACCAAGTTGGCTGGATTCTTTCTGCTCTCTGCAAACTGAAGCCCGCCTGGGTCAGGCCAAGGGAAATGGCCGTGGACCTGCCTCCTATTTTATGCAGCTGAGTTTGAGGCAATTCAACTGCCCCAGAGTCAAACTGTCCACCATACATAAAAGAGGTCTTCATAATTAAAACAAATACCTCTCCACCAAGAGCAGGAGAGAAAGAAAAGGCATGTGCACAGTGGGATCTGGAAATGCAGGTTCCCCTAAAGTCAGACGTGTTCCAGGACACAGTGATGTGGGGCTGGCGGGGCGTGTGGTCACATATCCAGCCGTGTTAGGGTGTCATTGTCTGGGCTCCTGGCTGTGAGCTGTGGGCTGTAGCGTGGCTAACGTGGCAGCCACTCCAGGCTGTGGAGTTTCTTGCTTATCGGAGAACTTGGGGCCTGACATTTATGAGGAGTACTTCTTCTTCCTGTCGCAAATCAGGGATACAGCCCAGAGGACATCAGGCACCTCTTGGTCTTTTGATCTATATGTGTCCTCTGATCAATTTGGGGTTCTTTTAAGAGTTCTGCCCCATCCCCCCAAATCATAGGAAATTAAACTATTCTCTAAGCATCTAAAAAACTTTTTTGTGAAGGACAAGATTTTGTTTTCTGGGGAAAACATGGTTCAGTACAAGCGAAGTTGTTGTGTAACTCAGCTGTGTAAAATAGAAGGAAGGTACGTGGCCATTTCCCTTGGACTGGCTCAGGCTTGCTTTAGTTTGCTGAGCAAATAAAATTGGAGCTCAATGCGTTTGTCGATTGGCCTAGAGCTCTGTAGTCCTTTTGTGTTTTTCTGTAGCTGGAACATGTATAGGCTTTAAAAACAAAGTGCTCCTGGCTTTATTGTGGAGGGCCCACTCTATGTCAGTCATTGTCCTATGTACTTCCCCAACTTAGCTGCCAATCAGGATCAATGGAAGAGATTTAAAAAATATGGATTCCTGGGTCCCAGCCCAGACCTAAAAAATCTTAGAAAACTACGGAGAATGTGAATTTTTATAGCATCACAAGCATTTCTGATAATCAACTCAGTTCGGGACCGTCCTGTAATGTGCTCTTGCATGACTTCGATTTTGGAGTATAATGCTCACGACAGTTTTAATTCCTTTATTCTCATAGTCGAAGCCGTTTTAACTGTCTCACATGTAATAGCCAAGTGTGTTTGTATCTGTGTTTAAAGAGAATTTCACACCTTTCTAAAGCCACCGACCAACCTGTCTCGTCACCCATTCTATGAGGGCTTTTCCTTTCCACTTTCTCCCCACGTTTCTCTCATAAAACTTGTTCTCTGACTTGTTGAGATAATCCCTTTAGTGTGGAGTCTTGTCTTAGAGCCCCTCATTAGACGTGCCACCATCCTTGTCCTATGACAGTGGTCCCACCTTATCAGCAGTTTCGATTTCCGTAGTATAAACTACCCGCGTCAACAGTGGTCTGAAAATATTAATGGAAAATTCCAGAAATAAACAATTCATAAACTTCAAATTGTGTGCCGTTCTGAGTAGCATGATGAAATCTCACACCATCCGTCTCCATCCTGTCTGGAATGTGAATCATCCCTTTGTCCAGCACATACACATTGTAGACTCCGCCGTTCTCCCGTGAGTCACCTAGTAGCTGTCTCGGTTATCAGATTGACTGTCATGGTATTGCAGTGCTTGTGTTCAAATAACACTTATTTTACTTAACAATGGCCCCAAAGCACAAGAATAATGATGCTGGCATCTTGTCTTCATTGTTCTATTTACTATCAGTTATTGCTGTTGATCTCATACTGTGCATAATTTATAAATTAAACTTTATCATATGTATGTGTATAGGAAAAACATAGTATATATGGGGTTTGATACTCTTTGTGGTTTCAAGCATTCACAGGGGATCTCGGGGGATTGTATTCCCCTCAGATTAAGGGGAGACTACTGTACTGAAATCTGACTATAGCTCTGCCATGATGCTTTTTCTGCTGGAGCACAGAGTGAGCCTCCAGGTATGCCTGGCTATGGTCATTTACTTTAAGGCCTCCAACCGGCCTGAGATGTGTGGGCACCAGGAGGGCCCCCCCATGTGATGCTGTGACAGTGTGGTTCTGGCAGCCAGTGTGAGAGAGCTCCTAAGTCCATGCATTTTATTAAGACATTATCTTCCACACTGTCATTGAGGAAAATTTCAAATCAGCTGTGAAAAAGAAAACAAAACCCAGTGGTCCAAAGCATTGCTCATGCCTGGCTGTTCTTGGCTTGCATAATAAGCCTCCCTGGCGGGTCCCCTCAGGGTCTCCAGTTGAGAGCTTTCTGGAAAGTTCTTAGGAGATAACACTTTGTCAATTTTTCCACATATGTTTATGGTGGGTTCATTTTGTCATCTACGTTGGAAATGTCACTGACTGGCTCAGTCACTGTCTTAATGCTGCTTTCCATCGTCCCACCCACGGTCCCCTGGGTTAACCAGATAAAAAGGAAGCAAGCTATAGATTTCACAAAGCCATAGAAGGGAGAAATACCCTAATTTTTGGAACATGTCCTTATGAAAAAATAAGAGTGTATCAGACGTGGAGAAAAATGTCTCAATGCTGAAAGGATGCATTTATCTACTCAACATTCAGATATTTTTCTGATGGAAGCCTCTTCTCATTTATATTTTAGGAAAAAGCAAAATAGCCTGTTCTAAGAAATTGTCTAATACTGAAAGAAAGGCTCTTCCCTGTTTCCCAATCCCAAGTAAACTCTGTGAAAGACAGGAATGTGATAGCGCTCAGTGTACATCCGGGTCTGTCTGTAACCTGCATCTTGACATCGGGGGGGGGGGCCGACAGACTCAGGCTGAAACACTACACAGAGGCCTAGTTTCCTGTCATTCTGTTGGGATGATATTACAAGGAAGAATTATTGGTCCTACATACTCAAGAATGAAGACAAACTTAAAAAAAATCAGAGAAAATAATTGATTTCTTAGCAAAAGAATACTAACAAAACTCAAAATGATAATGGAAACATTTTGCAGCAAATCATGAACAGGCTAAAAATATTGGCAGAATTCTCCTAGAATCCTCTGACCATTTCCTTCACCTTCTCCTGATTATAAAGGAAAAAAAGAAACAAGTGTTGACAGATGGTACTCACTGGATATAAGTAGCATTTTGTAGCAATTGATTGAATGCATTTTATTTAATCTCGGGGTAGCTATTATTATCCCCATTTTAAGATGAGGAGACTGAGGCTTGGGTTAAGTAACTTTCTGTGACTCAAAGTCCTCCCCCCACCTACCCAAATGAAGACACCCCATCAGATATGACATAGATCACCTCCCAGAAGCCAAGGACAAAGGCCAGAGCTCTCTTTGAGCAAAGCCAAATTCTTTACCACACAGTAGGCATGGGGAAAAAAAGGGATAGGCTTGAGGCTTTTTCCCCTAAGAGTGGAAACATTCTGAAGAAAGACTGACTCGACTAGAGGAGTAACTGGATATGGGAGTTAAGCAATAGAGAGGTAGCAAAAATGATGCTCTGGCCCCATACCTGCGGAAATGGTGCAGAACCCTTGGCACAAATATGGAACCAGAGCAGATGTTGGTTTGGGAGGGGTGGTAAGCATCCTAGTGGAAATTCCTCTCAGGCAGCTGTGCTATGAGACGGAAGTTCAGGAAGGAAAACACATTCGGATTTTTTCTAATTTTTCTTGTGATAGACATTACACTCTCTCACATACATAGTCTTATTTCATCTCACAGCAATCTTTTGAAATGTATTATCATTCCCATGTTACAGATGAGGAAACTGAGGCTCAAAGAGGTTAACTGAATCTTCCAAGGCCACAGTGCTAGGACAGAAAACGAGCTTTATTGTGAACAAGGGCACTAACTTGCCTTTTTGTATTTCGATTTGTTAATTAAATATTTTATTGCCTATTTAGATTACAGTCATTCAATGCGTAGAGCAGCATTATTTGTTATCTTTCATTTGCAATTAGGTCCTTCAATTAAATAGTTGGTCATATTTTGTGCTTTTATAGTGTTGTAGAGATTCTAGTTAGAGTATGGGTATTCTAAAAAGGAGAAGGATTGATTTAATTTATAATGAGGAATTGTGTCTAAACAGTGTACTATGTGTTCTGTGTTCAAATGAGCCAGAAAGCTTCTTTTTATACAAAGGAATAAACAGCACAGACGATCTTAAATTGAAAACAGAAATGCATTTTGAATTTTATTTTTGAATGTAGATGTAATTGACTATTTGTTCTGCAAACAAGGCTTTGGTCCAGTTTGGGGGGGAAAAAAATCATTGCACTAGCATGGAGTGTTTTCTAGAAGAAGGCAATTTTACAGACTTAGTAAACTTTCTGAACTGATAAGACTTGAAATGCCTCATTAAGGAAAGTGAGGCAGGAAACCTTTTTAATTAGAGATTGTTCCATCCAGCATCTTTGCTGGAGCTGACTGGTGCACATGCTGCATGAAGTAGCCTGGGAAAGAACTTAAAAGGGGAAAATGTGGTTTTTCATACAAATGAAAATAGGCCCTACATGAAGCAGGCAGGGAAGAAGGCCCTTCTCAAAAGATCGTCATGACAACAGCAGCCCATATTTGTAGGTCTTGCAGTATGCCAGGCCGTGGTCTAAGTTCTTCGCATGTGTGAACTTACAACAAGCCTATGGGGCCGGTACTAGTATTATTCCCACTTTAGAGATGAGCAGACTGAGGTACTGAGAAATTAACTAACTTGCATCAGGTCACACAGCAGGTGGGTGAAGGCATGAGGAGTCCAACCCTGTGCCTTCAACTGCTGGAATAGGAGGTAGTTGGATGCTTCAGAGCAGTTCATCACGAGAGGTAACCTTTTTCCCCCCAAAATATTAATGGGGTACAAGTGTTTTTTGTTACGTGGGTCACTTTTGTGATGCTTGAGTAAGGGCTATTAGTGTGCCCATCACCCAAATAGTGTTCATTGTACCCATTAAGTAGGTTTTTGCCTCTCCCCTCCCACCTGCTTGATTTCCAATGACTTTTACTTCTCTCTATGCACATGTGTGCCCAACAATAGGTTCCAATTTATTATAGAGCACATGTGGTGTTTGTTTTTCCATTTTTGAGATACTTCTCTTAGGATAATGGTCTCCAGTTTTCTCCAAATTGTGGCAAAAGGCATTAATTCATCCTTTTTATGGCTGAGTAGTACTTCATTTTATACATATACCACATTTTGTTAATTGACCCATGAATTGATGGGCACTTGGGTTGATTCCAGAACTTTGCAGTTGTGAATCGTGCTGTGTTAAGCATTCGGGTACAGGTTTCTTTTTGATCAAATGACTTATTTTCCTTTAGGTAGATACCCAGGAGTGGGATTGCTGGATCAAATGCAGTAATAGGAGGTAGTCTGATGCTTGAAAGCAGTTCATCACTAGAGGTAACCTTTTTGAGGTGCTACTGCCTGTATGCCAGGCACCACATTGTCCTATGCAATTCCTATAACAACCTCACGAGATAGGGCTTATTATCATCTTCATTTTCTTATGGAGGAAATCAAAGCTTGGAAAATTGAATGTCTTTCCTAAAGTCACCAAATGCCAGAAGCCAGAAATCTCGCCCATATCTAATGTGATGCCAAAGCCAATCAGTCCTGTGCTTACTGTCCGGCAGTTAGAACTATGGTATCAAGCATTGTGTTTCTAAATGCAAAGCTGAGACAAAGCGTTTCTTTTCTTTATTCTTTGACTAGCTTATCATTATGGTCATAATATCCTCCCACTGCATAGAAGCACTACATAGAGGAGGATTCCTTTCCTCTCAGCCCCTAAATTTAAAAATAAATGAGATAAAAGGATATAGGATTACCCTGACACCTCCTGCCAGATGCAGTGACAGTGTGCCTGGTTTAGAGGGCATTGGCATGCATCCAGGAAGGGTGTAAATTTTTTTTTTTTTTTTTATTGAATGAATACCTGATTAAGTTAATGACGCTGAGCTGAGAGAGGAGGAGCAGTTTGGCAGCCGAATGCTGGAGGGTTTCTGGCAGCTCATTCAGCGTCCTGAATGTTCCGCTGGCTTCTGCTGGCTTCTTGCTGGGCGGCATGTGAGCCCTGGGAGAGGCTGCTGTAATTACTCAGCTTTTTGATTGAAAACAGCTGCAGGTAGCAAGTCATCCCATTGTCCATTTTGCTGGTGATCGGAGACAACTCGGGGCATCTTGGGCTCCACTATACTGCAGCCTCCCTCTGAAATAAATGGAGGTAGAAAGTAGGTTTCCCACTTGCTGGGCTTTTCAAAACGAACCATTCATCTTTTGAGGGTCAGAACTCAGCCACCCATTCACGGAGTATGAGTCATACCCCTAATTTTAAAACAAACATTTACTGCAGAGAGAATTCTTATCTTGGCTGATTTGTACAGCTAGTCTCCCTGTCCCTCTTATACTTGATTTAGGCTGGTTTCAGTAAAATGATTGCCTTTGTAAATCCCTATCGCTTCCAGTAAATCCAAAGACTACCCAAGCACTTCCTTGACATTGATTGGGGGACAACCTGTGGTAGTTTTGGATAATTGGATGTGAACGTTTAGAGGCCTTTGCCTATGTGGGAAGTTTCAGGGCTTAATAATCTCACCCGAGAATGTGTGCTAGAAATGGAATTTATAAGTGCAGATTCTTTGCAAACACACAATATTTTATGGCCCTTCATCATGAATGCCATTTTCGATCATCACATCCAAAATCTAGAAAATTATCCAGACATGCGCCGCCTTCTAAGGAAGACAAACTGCAACAGAGAGACACAGGATAGGAAGAATAAACCAACAAAGGACAACAGCCCTAGACTCCCAAGTGTGAAATTCAGCCTATAAGTAGCGTCAAAGAGTTACAGTCTAATGAGGAAGGCACATGAAAACATGGATTGCAGTGGTCTTAAGTGGCTTTGCGGAGATTTGGGGAATGATTATGAAAGGAAGTAGCAGTCAGAGGACCTGCTATGGGCTCAGGCATGTGGGAAGGCAGGTAGGAGGCAGTGTTAGCCTAACTGGGGCCTGGGAAGATAGTCAAGGAAACAGTTATTGAGCGGTGTATGGATGAGATGATAGAGCAGGATGCTAAGGGGTACAAAGGAGAGACATGGGGTACAGCGTGGTTAGGCAAACCCACGGTAAGGGACATCAAAGGAGAGATCCGAAAGATGGGTTAGAATAGTGGTTCTCGAAGTGTGGTCCCTGGACCAGCAATATGAACATCATCGGGAGCTGCAGGTGAATCTGATGCCTGCTCAAATATAAGGACCGCTGGGTTAGAAAACAAGCAACAAGGTATGCTGTGGAGGGGCAGAGGCTGGAGTGGAAAGTGCTGTCATAGAGCAGAGGGAAGACACACATCCAAAGGCTTTGAACCCTCTGAGGGCTGCAACAGGACACAGCCACACCCACTAGTTACATATTATCTGTGGCTGCTGTCATGCTGCAGAGGCAGAGTTAAGTAGCTGCAACAGAGACCACATGGCCAGCAAAGATGAAAATATTTACCAGGTGGCCTTTCACCAAAGTTTGCTGACCCTTGATTTAGAGGGTAGAAGGGCTCACCGTAACCTGCGATAGAGTCGGGGGAGACAGGGATGTCAGCCAGCTTTCAGTCTTAAGCGAGCAATGACACCAACTGGGTACTTCTTCACTTTTTACAGCTCACAGCTCCTTTTGTGGGTATGAGGAAGGGCATACAGCTGGAAGGGCTTAAAGATACCCTACCGTCCAGTCCTGCAATGCAGACTAACTAGCGGGTATTATATTTTGGAGATCCATGTAGCTCCAAGCAGATGAGGGAGGCAGAATATTCCATTTTGTTTTGTAGTTTAAAAACGAAATTGTCTCTGGGAGGCCAGGGCAGGAGGATTGCTTGAGCTCAGGAGTTCGAGACCAGCCTGAGCAAGAGCGAGACCCCGTCTCTACTATAAATAGAAAGAAATTAGCCGAACAACTAAAAATAGAAAAAAATTAGCCCGGCATCGTGGTACGTACCGGTAGACCCAGCTACCTGGGAGGCTGAGGCAGGAGGATCACGTGAGCCCAGGAGTTTGAGGTTGCTGTGAACTAGGCTGACACCATGGCACTCTAACCCAGGCAAGAGAGTGACACTGTCTCAAAAAAAAAACTAAAACTAAAAACTGAATTGTGATTTGTTTGCAAACATTTTCAATTATGACATGTAACTTATTTTTTTAATTTTTTTAAATTTCAGAATATTACAGGGGTACAAACGTATTGGTTACATAAATTACTTTTGTATAGTTTGAGTCAAAATTTTAAGTGTGTCCATCACCTGGATATTGTGCATTGTACTTGTTAGGTGTGAATTTACCCACCCCCCTCTCCCTACCTGCTTGATTTCCGTTGAATTTCACTGCCATATGTACACATGAGTGTTGATCATTTAGTTCCAATTTAATAGTGCATGGGTTTTGTTTTTCCATTCTTGCAATACTTCACTTAGCAGGATGGTCTCCAGTTCCATCCAGGTTGTTACAAAAGGTATTAGTTCACCATGTTTTAATGGCTGAATAATACTCCATGGTATACATATACCACATTTTATTAATCCACCCATATATTGATGAGTGCTTGAGTTTTCCACATCTTGGTGATTATGAATTGTGCTGCTATAAACAATCAAGTACAAGTATCTTTTTTATAAAATGTCTTTTTTTTTCTTTGGGTAAATACCCAGTAGTGGGATTGCTGGATCAAAAGGTAGGTCTACTTTTAGTTCTTTGAGGTATCTCCATATTACTTTCCATAAAGGTTGTGCTAGTTTCCAGTCCCACCAGTGTTACATGAGTGTTCATTTCTCTCTGTAGCTGCATCAGCATCTGTTGTTTTGGGACTTTTTGATAAAAGTTACTCTCACTGGAGTTAGATGTCTCATTGTGGTTTTGATTTGCATTTCCCTGATGATTAGAGATATTGAGCATTTTTTCATATGTTTATTGGCGATTAGTCTCTCTTCTTTTGAAAAATTTCTGTTCATGTCTTTTGCCCACTTTTTAATGGGGCTGTTTGATGTTTTCGTGCTGATTTGCTTGCGTTCTTTGTAGATTGTAGTTGTTAGCCCTTTATCAGATGTATCCCACACAAGTATTTTCTCCCATTCTGTAGGTCGTCTGTTCACTCTATTGATTGTTTCCTTGGCTGTGCAGAAGCTTTTTAATTTAATCACATCCCATTTATTTATTTTTGTTGTGCTATGATTTCCTTTGGGGTCTTCTTCATAAATTTTTCCCCATTTAGTATGTTGTTGGCTGTGGGTTTGTCATATATGGCTTTTATAATATTGAGATATGTTCCATCTATGCCTATTTTGTTAAGAGTTCTTATCATAAAAAGGTGCTGAATTTTGTCAAATAGTTTTTTGTTTCTATCAAGAGGATCACATGGTCTTTGGTTTTGCTTCTATTTATGTGGTGAATCACATTTATAGATTTGTGTATTTTTTTTCTAAAACTTCCACTCAAGCATCAAGATTTGTGTATGTTGAACCATACTTACATCTCTGGGATGAAACCCACTTAATCATGGTGGATTTTTTTTTTTTTTTTTTTTGATGTGCAGCTGAATTTGGTTTGCTAGGATTTTCTCGAGGATTTTTCTATCTCTCTGGGACCACCTGTGTTAGGTGCATAAATATTTAGGATTGTTATGTCTTCTTGTTGAATTTTTCCCTTCACTACTGTATAATGACCATTTTTTTTTCTTTCTTTTTGTTGATTTGAAGTCTATTTTATCTGATAGGAGAATGACTACACTAGCTTTCTTTTGGTTTCCATTTGTTTGGAATATTGTTTTCTATCCCTCCACCTTAAGTCTAAATGAGTCCTTGTAGGTTAGATGTGTTTCCTAGAGACAGCAGATACCTGGCTTATATTTTTTTAATCCATTTAGCCAGCCTATGTCTCCTGAGTGGGGAGTTCATGCCATTCACATTTATTGAAAGAATTGATAAGTAGGGTAGATTTCTGTTCATCCTGTTAAATAGAATTTTACTGCTTTCGTTTACCTCTTGAGCCATCGTGGTATCTGGGCTCTGGTCTTTAGCTTTTGGATGATTGTACACTAGTGGGTGTCTCTTGTGCTGATCTATGTATGATGCAGGTTTGAGTACTTCCTGCAGGACAGATCTGGTCTTGACAAATTCCCTCGGTGTCTGCTTGTCTGAGAAAATCTTTATTCCTCTCTCATTGTCACTCTCAGCAGCCATGGGTGGGGGAGGAGAAGGGGAGGAAAATAGTCTGGATGGAGGAAAGTCCTCACTCTGTCGTCTCCAACCCTCTCTCCAGGAAGCAGTCCACCCAGAATATCCAGGCTCTGGAGTCACACAGATCACCTGCGGTCCACTGGACCCCAGTGGCTCCCGCAGTCTGGGCCAGAGTTAAGATATGTCTGTGTGGCACCGAGCAGGATGAAACCTGAGGAGTTGAAGCCCCCTGGGCAGGACCAAGGTGCATGGTGTGTGGAGAAGCAGTATGGCGCCTGCTGTCCTGGCTCGGGTCTGTGGGGGTGGGAAGTGCCCCAGGAGTTCTGGAAGCCTGGCACCCTGTCCCCAAGAAGTTCCCTGCTCACTGGTACAGGTAGCAGCAGCCTCTGGGCTTCTGTGAGCAGAAAGTCTCTCCAGCAGCTCAAGAACCCACCGACTATCAGAGATGGGATGAAGGGAGAAACAGGCCACTCCACCCTTCTCCTTGGACTCCAAGCCTCTCAGGGGTTGATCTTTGCCGATCCCCTGCTCCGTGTTCTGCACCGCAGCTTCTTCCCATGGAGTCTCTCCCGGAAGCTCTGGCACCCTGCCTTCAGACCAACATTCAGTCTATGTTTGTTTGGTTTTTCTGTTTCATCTAAAACTTCTCCTTCTTACTGAGATGCTCTGGCAGCTGGTGTCTCTGGTTAGCCATCGTGGTTTAATTCATTCTTTGACACATTTCCAGACATCATTTCTGAGGGTGTTCAGAGCTTGAGCTCCTAGGGCAGGGCTAACTCTCCCAGCTACTCAGGAGACTAAAGCGGAAGGATCACGTGAGCCCAGGAGTTCAAGGTTACAGTGAGCTACGGCCACTGCATTCCAGCCTGGATGACAGAGTGAGACCTTATCTCTGGTTGAGTGAACATACCTTCAATCCAGTAGTCCTGCTTCTTTTTTGTTTGCTGTGATTTTCCAGTAAAGGAAAAAAAATAGCTCAGAGCAGTCTGAGCTGTGTGAGGTATGCAAAACGTATCAAGTCCAGAGAAACGTGAGTATGGGACTTCAGTCACCACTCATAATTCACCCATTACCTTAATTTTTATATTGTGATAAAATATACACAATATAAAATTTATCACTTTAACCATTTTTAAGTGTATCGTTCACTTCAAAATGGCATTGCGTACAGTCACAGCTTGTGCAACCGTCACTGCCATCCATCTCCAGAGCTTTTCTATCATGCCAGAGTGAAACTCTGTACCCACTATGTCCCCAGCCCCTGGTAACCTGTGTTCTACTCTCTGTCTCTATGAATTGGACTATTCTGGGTACCTTATATAAATGAAATTGTACAAATTGTACAATATTGTTCTTTCATGTCCAGCTTCTTTCACTTAGCATGTTTCAAGACACACTCATGTTGTATCATGTATCAGAATTTAAAGGTGGATGAATAATATTCCATTGTATGGATATACCACATTTTGTTCATTCATCCGTTCAAGAACATTTGGATCATTTATACCTTTTGGCTATTGTGAATAATGCTGCTGTGAACACTGGTATACAGGATTTGAAAGTAGGGCCTAACCTACTTTCAAATCTTTGGGGTATATACATACCTCGAAGTGGAATTTCTGGGTCATATGGTAATTCTGTGTTTATAACTTTTTGAGGAACTGCCAAACTGCTTTCCACAGCCCCTACACCACTTTACATTTCCACCAGCAATATACAAGGGTTCCAGTTTTTATATCCTAATCAACAATTGCCATTTTCCTCTTTTGTTTTTTTAATATAATGCCTATCTTCTTGGGTGGGAAGTAGTATCTCATTGTGGACTTGTAATTTATTTTTAAAGTGCAGTTAGAGGAGGAGGTTAGAACACTGTTTTTGTGTCAGGAGGGATGGGGGAGAGAATTGAAGGCTATATTTAAAATCATTGAGACATACTGCCAAAGAGTGGTGGAGGTAAAACAGACTTAAAGATCATCTATACCAGGGGTCTCACCTCTGGCTGCACATGAGAATCCTCTGGTGCATTTTTTTTTTTTTTAGAGACAAGATCTCACTGTTTTGCCCAGGTCAGAGTGCAGTGGCTACTCATAGGTGGCATCACAGCTCACTGCAGCCTGGAACCCGTGAGCTGAAGTGGTCCCCCTACCTCAGTCTCCTGAGTAGCTGGGACTATAGCATGTACTTCCACACCTGGCTTACCCTGGTGTACTTCCTAAAATGCTGGCGGTGGTCACCACCTTCAGGGATTCTGCTTCAGTTGATTTGTGATGGATCTGGACATTGGTATTGTTTTTAAGAGCTCCCCAGCTGAGTCTAATGTGCAGCCAGCATTGATTTCTTATTCTGTAAGTGAGGAGAGCATGGCCCTAACAGTAAGGCACCAAGGTTCCATGTCTGTCTGCTAGAGCTGCTGCCACTGATGCACCCCTTATTAAACATGATCATGAGCACAGTGAAATCAGTAATGTCCCAGGTACACGTGCAGCCTCCTTTGTGTCATCAAAAATCTAGAGAGTCAAGTGTTGGAGCCAAGGCCTCCATTTGGTCTGTTAGGATGCTCACTATCCAGTGAGCATGGTAGATTTCTCATAAGTCACTTCCACTCAGTGGGCTGAGAACATTAAGACACCAGCAAGGTAGCTGATGGGTTGCCCTCATTGCTCCAACACCTAGAACTGTGCACCTAGGAAATTGATCTGCTCAATGCTTTTTACATTTGTGTGCCATTGGGCAATTTCCACAGGGAGCCTTTCTCTGCGGGCCCCTAGCTCTGGTCATGTGACACTGGGTAGCATACTCGTACACTCCTGCACCTTTCTGTTCCATTCATCTGCCTGTTCCCTGGGCACTGTTCTGGGGCACACAGATTTGTATTAATCTGATCCTTGGTTCATGATGTGTTCATTTCCCTGAGCCCTGATGGACCTATTTTTTATGTTTATTTTATTACTTGGTCTATTTATTTTAAGTGTATAATCACCAGCTATAAGAAAGCTTATTGGTCAACTACAAAGTTAGAGAGAACAGTTCCCACAAGACTGCCCTCACTTCTGACACCAATTGCAAGTTCAAAGGCTTCCCCAAACCACCCTCTATTTCCATAATTCACTGAAGGGACTCAAGAACTCACTGAAAGCTGTTATACTCACAGTTACAGCTTATTACAGGGAAAGGGTACACATTAAAATCAGTCAAGGGAAGAGACATAAAGGGCAGAATCTGGAAGGAGTCCAGACTCGAGGCTTCTATTGTCCTCTCCCTGTGGAGAGGACACATGGTGTCATCTCCCATAGTGTCATCTCCCAGCCGTGATGTATAACAGTACGCATGGAGTATCACCAACCAGGGAGGCTTACTTGAACCTCGGTGCCTAGAGTTTTTGTTGGAGCCCAGTCACACACTGTCCTCATGGCTGACCTGTAGTCCGCAGCCCCTCCTGGAGGTCAGGATGATACCTTTAGTCATTAGTTGGTCAGAGGTTGGAACTTATGCCACATTGCCCAAAGCCCCCATCATAAATCCCATTGTTAGACTCTCCAGTGGCCAAAGCCCCCAGTCAAACAAACACACTTGTAGGAGATAACACATTCCAAAGGCCTAGAGCTCATCGCCCAGGAACCGAGGGCAAAGGCCAGACTTCAGTTTGGTTGAGGTTAAATTTTTCCCTACGCACCAGTGAATCTGCTGCACAACCCAAGAACTGGCACCAGGTTTTTGTATCTGGATTTTCATGGTATTTCTGCCATTTTGTTAGGTATGTGATCTTATGCTCTGAGCCTCAGTATCTTTGTCTTTGAAATGGGTGGTCATATCCTAGTTGTTCATGGTATGCAGAGCATTGCGATAGCCCACACGAAGTAAGCATCATGACTTGTGCCTGCTGGGTCTTAGAGGGGGCTGGGTCCCAGGAGGTCTCAGAGCCTTTGCAAAATCAAGAGGATGGCTGAGTTGTACAGCGTCCCAGAGCCTGTGAAACCACCAGGGAAGGAAAGCCAACGTGTGACTCCCTGGAGGAATGGCTTGTTAGTTTATGAACCATCCAGAGGCTTCAGCTTTTTTTTCATCCAGCTGCACCAAAGGCAATGATAACTGAAGAACCTTCCAGAGTGCCTCAGCTCCAGGACAACATTTTTCTGACTTGGTGGAGATTTCCATGTTCTCTGTTTGTAGACGTGGGCCATCTCATCTCCCAGAAACCCAGCCCCCTGGTGGCTCGTAGAATCGAACGAGGCCTCCTTGAGCTGTTGCTGGCCCTTTGTGTTGTGGCGTGTCGCAAAGCTCGTGAGAGTGTGTGTGAGGAGACAGCTGGCAGCCTTCCCTGTGGGATATGGAAAGAAGATTCCGCATTTCCCCACCATGCCTCTTGGGAATTACTCATCCAGAAAGTATTATGGAAAGCAGACAGAGTGAAACAAGGAACCATTACACTTAACCCTTACCTAGAAATGCCAAGCTTGAGTGTAGCATCTGACCTTTCTGTTTATTTTATTTGTATGTTTGAATTGCTTTCATGATTTTTTGGTGTGAATGGGGGTCTGTGCATAGGGAACTATTATAAATATAATTCCTTCTATCAGGCGAAAGAAAGAAAATGAATTCTCAAACACCCATCCCCACTTTCTTTTCTGTATAAAACATAGATGTGAGAAAAATAACAAATGTTTGAAGGGATTGGTAGTTTGAAGGTGTTGTGTGGATCTCATCATGGAACCGGGAGAGATTAGCACCCGATAAGTTTGGGTAATAGCTGGGAATTGACGAGGAAACATTTGTTGAATTGTAACTATGGTGGCTGTCACTTAGTGTGTGCATTATGCCATGTTTGTGCATATTAATTCATCCCCATTGTATAGGCAGAGATGTTAATTACAAGATGACACATTGTTAAAATTCTTGTCTCCTTGAACTGGGGTGCATGTATAATTTTGAGTAAAATAAAAATTACATTAAAAGATAAAAGAAAGATTACATGGTTTGGGGTAAAACCGGGTTTTAAACCTGTACTCTCCCTTGCACCATAGCTTACTCTGTCAACAACTCTGTGTCCTTAGTAGTAGTGGCAGTGATAGTACTGATATATTATTTTGCTATCATAATTAGTAATAATATTAATATTTTATCTAGATATTTTAAATATGCCAATGGATGTGAATGCTTCATGAATTCCGTAGTGAGATATATATCATGGTGGTAAGAACCTGTATTTGAGAGTCACAAGTGACAGGTTCTCATCCTCTGACCCCGGTTCCAACTGTGTCACCTTGGCCGATTCTTCTCACCTTCTCACATCAGTCCCAGGAATGAGGTGATGAGGACAGCTGGCTCCCTATTGCTTTGGGACAATTTACCCTGGACTGGGGTGAGAACCACCAAGCGCAGGCATGGTGGAAAGCACTGGTGTCCTTCAGCTGGAGTGGTGGATAAACAGCCACTTGGGTGCCCCAGGGTAGCTAATCTGGCTCACGCTGCATTTTCAAGCAGAAAGGTATTTGCTTATGTACTGAACCAGGAAAGGTCTTGACAGAAAGGCATTTCCAGCTTTTCTTAAAAACTCCAACTCAACCTCTGTTGGACAATTCATTTGGGACCAGTTTGGATCCAGATGGTTATTTTTCCGTCTTGAGCCTTTCCAGGAATTCCAGCCTGGGCAGGCCGCCAGAGGACACTGGCCGTGCAGACACTGCAGCCCGCTTTCCATGCGAGAGGCTTCTAGGGATGGCCCAGCCCGCCCCGGGCCTCACCCCTCCTCCTCCCCACCCCCAGGCCCGTCCTCCAGCGCTCACACCTCTGCTGGGAACCCACGCGGGGACCCCGGCCCACACGACAGCTCTCCTGATGTTTCCAGGGGTGGCAAACCCCGCCAAAAACAGCCCAGTACCCACTATCATCATGTTGAGAAGGAACAGCAATGACAGAAGCCAGGAATCTAAGAAAAGCTGCGCCCAAGGCTAGACGAAGCCTGTCCCTCCGTTATGCTGACAGATAGTAGCGAATGACGGAACCCCACTTAGGGCGAGGGAGGCGGCAGTTTAGCCACGTGCCAGGCGGATGCAGCTGTGCGTCCTGAGGAATCCCCTCCGAGGCCTTTAATCAGAAGAATCACTGTGCCTGGGTTGCAGAGCCGCCGGGCCAGTGAGTGCTCAAATGGGACTGTGTTAATTTTGGTTGCATTTAAATGTTTTAATCATTGCATTAAGTTTTAGTTGTATGCATTGCCAAAAAAAAATCTGTAGATGAATAGGGCCTAAAAAACTATTATTCATCCTGCTGATAATGTAAATAGTGGAGCCTCCTTTTTCCTGCCTTTCCTTGACCCACCGAAATCCCAGCTGCATGCAGGTGGGAGTGGCAGATCCTCGCCTCCCTGGCAAGGCCTTGCCTCAAAGGAAAGAGAAGCGTGGCATGCGTATGCGCTGCTGGCTGCCACCAACTGGAACTTGCCTTTTGTGACGCTAGAGGGAGAGAGAGCTTGTTCAGGAAGCACATTAGTGCGCGCAGTTCTCCACGTACAAACCGTGCAAGAGGCTCCCTCTGCAGTCTCAGCTCTCCTGTGGCCTGGATCGCACAGCTGGGTGGGTAGACTTGGCCTTGGCTGCTGAGCCTGGGGTCCCTGGCTTGCTCACCTGTGGAGTACTAACATCCTGACCTCTCTCCCTTAGTGACACTGGATGCCACACCAGCTGCAGTCCTTGACTAGTTTCAATATAGTGCAAAGCTTCCCTGGACAGCTTTTCATCCACCTATTCCTATGCATTCTGTCCCTTGTCTACATGAGAGAAAAAATAGACATTTGCTGTTAGGCTGCCATCACCATAGTGCCTCCCAACATGTCCGTGCAACCTGCATCGTGGTTGGGTAGAACCAGAAAGTGAGTTTCAATGCTAATTCTACCACTGGCTGTGGACTTGGGCAGACCTCAGTGTTCCCATCTGAAAAATGGAGGGAATAATACAAACCTCAGGAGTCTGTTGTGAGGAGAACAGAAGATATTTAAGTAAGGTTCTCAGCATGTAATGAATGATCAATGATGGAAGCTATTTGGATGTTTCTTTGGGCTGCCTTAATAAATTACCACAAATTGGGTAGCTTAAAACAACAGAAATGTATTCTCTTACAGTTCTAGGGGGCTTGAAGACCAAAATGAAGATGTCAGCAGGGCCATGCTCCCCCCAAAGGCTCTAAAGAGAGATCCTTTCTTGCCTCTTCCAGCTGCTGGGGGCCCAGGTGTTCCTTGGCTCTGGATTGCATAATTCCAGTCTCTGCCTCTGTCTTCTTACGGTCTTCTCGGTTTCTCTCAAATCTTTCTCTTCCTTTCTCTTACAAGGACACTTGTCTTAAATTTAGGGCCCGCCTGGATAATACAAGGTGATCTCATCTCAAGATCCTTAATTACATCTGCAAAGAGCCGTTTTCCAGATAAAGTGACATCCACAGTTTCCAGGTAGATATAACTTTTGGGGATCTACCATCCAACCCACTACCTTATTTTATTAATGATAAGAATTAAGATACATATTTATCTATTCTTTTTGTCATCAGGCACTTGTGTAGACTTCTTCTAGCATAGATTACAGCCTGTCATTCCTTGCTTTTTCTCTTCTCACTTCCATGAAGAGCCACAGGGGTGCAGAGTGGAGAAGGGAAGCCTGCCTGTGTTGGGGTGAGGTTCCCAGACAGCATGTTCTGCACAGTCGTGCCAGGTCCTAGCTCACCTCTCAGGTGGTTTCTGGCCTGGATGGACCCGGATGGGGTCTTCCAACCCCTTCAGGAGCCTCATCCTGAGGCCTGCCCAGTGATGCTCCAAGCTAGACACAGAAGAGAAAGTCAGGAATCGGTTTCCACTGAGGACACGGCAAGAAGAAATTAGGGAAGTAGGCCAGGCTTACAAGCAAGGCATCTTGTAAGGATGGAGTCTCAGTCTCACAATATTTATAATAATGGGGGAAAAAAATCCAGAGTAGCTCAAACCAGGGCAGGGGCCCCCACCACTTATCCCCGAGTATCTTCCTCGACCACCGGGATGACACAGGTCCCTCCTGCATTAGACAGCCCAGCCCATTTTTAACAATTCTAGTTGCTTCCTAGTGCTGCACCTTCTACTGTCCTTCCTCAGACCACTCACCCTCAATTGCCTCAGCTGTCACTTGCCTTCTTTGTGTCCAGACCTCTTGTTAACCTGATCACCCCACACTGGACATGCCCCATCTTACCATCTTACCCGTTACAGTAGTATTTTAACGGTGGCTTTACCAGTGTTCATCTATGGTTGAGGTATTTATTCCCTTATTCTGAACATTATATTTTTTAAAGGAAGCTGATAATTACTCCAATTTTTAGGAAGCCTACCAATCTGTTGGATCATATTAAGTGGACAGTCCCCCCCCAAAAAATTCCTGGGCTCTTCATTTAAACGATTCTAAAGCCAGATCTCTTCAACCCTGCTACTAGGCAAATTGAGCTATTGAAACCAAGGGCATACATTTACATTTATTCTCATTAATCTTAATTTTCCTGGTTCTGTGCCACCACTTCCAGCTTCTGAGGATATATTTAAATATTAATCACAACATATTAAACATCCCTTCCAGCCTTCTGTTACCCCTAGATATGATAACCAAAACACTCATAAAATGTTAAACAGAACAGACCTAAAATAGAGTGCTGGCATACCATTTGCTTCATGCTGACATTAAACAATTAAGGTCCACTCTACATACTAGAAATGAGGTAAGTATTTGACGAATGAATGTGTGATCTGCTTCTTTGGGGGCATGCTTGTGCAGTCAACCAAGAAGGCATCTAATTATGGCTCTCATCCAGCCCACTTTTTTCCATCATAGATGCTCCAAGCATGTCTGATTTGGGCTGGTTTTTAATATTTAACCAAAATGAAACATCTTCTGTCAGTGTACTGCACAGATCTTCTTCTTTAGTGATGTAATAAAACTGGAAAGGGATTGGTGAATCAAGACTTTGAGAATTCTTGCCATGTCCTAGTGATGTCTGCCTTCACGTCCGGGTCTCCTGTCTCCTAATTGGTCATATATACAGTTTTTCCAGTCCCAGCACAAGCTCCTTCTGTTCTTCCTCCTCTTAAAGCTGCCACTGTGCTCCCATTTGTGCATAGACACATACGCCAGACAGTCATGAGTTTGCTCTAACAGAGAAACACAGGATTGAGGGTGTAGGCAGAAAAACCCAGTTTATTGCCATAGCCTTGGAATGCATTTTTAGGACTTCATCTATCAAATTCTAGGAGCATCTTCCGTTCTGAGCAGTTGGTTGTTATTTACAGGATTTGGAGTCAGTGGGCATATATTCCCACATTTCCAGCACAGAAGCATCTCATTTTCCTATCTCTTCTCAAACAGTTTGAATCCATGGTAATAGCAAAAGGATTTTTGAAACTAAATTATAGCAAAAATGTAAATGTGGGGTGTACTTTGTTAAATTTTGTTTTTCTTCCTGAAGATGATTCAAAATATGTATAAAATTTATGATAATAGCCTTTTTAAAGTATGTTTCTCTATAGTTTTGTAAAGAGCCAGAAGAAAAGCATGATTTATTTAGAGTTATATTGAGTTTAGATGACCCTAAAGAAACCAGATGAGCTACACCTAAATATCAGCTATTTTATCTCCAAGGTTCCATCAACTCTATTTACATACAGCACCTAGTTTGGTTTCCCAATGCCTGCTCTATTGGGAAGCAGCAAGAGATGTTTAGTTTGCGAAAGGGTTTAGGAGTAAAAAATTTAATCTTATACCAGAAATTTTCATACCTTACACTGTGTGTGAATCATCTTGGGGATTTTGCTAAAATGCAGATTCTGAATCTGCAGTAGGTCTGGGTGGTGTCTGAGATTCTGCATTTCTGACAAGTTTTCAGGGGATGCTGATATTACTGGTCTGAGGACCACACTTTGACTAGCAAGTCCTTCTGCCATTGGGGTAGATTTCAAAATACTGACAAAGAAATAGATGTAAATGCTGATATAAAGGTGATTAAGATGAATTTATTCAGAACAGTAATTAGCAGGCAAACCATAGGTAGTAAACCCCAAATAAATTTGTCTTGATTCATCCATTACCTCCCCCTCCACTTTCCCTTTTCTAGTAACGATATTTAAGCAGTGTGGTCTGCATAGGTGGTTCTCTGCAAACTTAGCATTTGTATTATTGTGCATGTCCCCATGTTTCCAAGAAATCTTTCTGTGTGGCAGGTGCTCCAGCTCCTTGGGCATGCTTCAGAGGGCAATTCAGCACACAGAAAGAGACCCTAAAAGCAGAAATCTCACTCTTTTTTTCTTCTTTCTTATGCCTTTTCCTCTTCCTTCAATTTCTTACGGTACTTTCCACCTTCCTAAGTTTCCTCCCTGTTCTTTCATTCCATGAGTAATCTTCCAAAATACTGGGGCATGGTGGCACCCGCTGGTGGTTCGCTGGAACTACAGCAAGACCTAATCCTTACCCTCATGTTTCCCCTGATATAGACAATACAGAAAGCTAATGGGGTGCAGAGAAGAGGCACATACCGCAGAATTAGGGAGTCCGGTCTCCTCACTGCTGCACTGGTAAATAGTCCTTCTATTAATAAATGTTGAAGGAGGATGCATGGAAATTTTTATCAGTTTGTCCCCAGGTCACTCAGCTTCTCTGTCGATCTTTGTATCCTTGATTTATCATTGGCAATCTATGGGAAAAATGCTGTTTATCAAAGGATAACTTTTCAGAAGAATGAATTTGAATTTGTGGGTTAAGGCCAGTATGTCTTAGTAGTCCATTAGCAGAAGACCAGCCCCTGTCTCCCAAGTAAACAGTATAAATAAGCCTCTGCACTGCTGAGAACCAAGTTAGCATTCTTTTTCAAAGTTACTAAAGCTGGGCTCTTTGAGGAGTACTTTCAGAGGAGTTTTCTAGTTTTGTATATTGTGCATTCAATTGTACAGGCAATTTTACATTTGCATTGCTAATGGACCTGTTCCTGAATGTGTTTGACATTTTACTTGGCTTTGAAAGGACTTTTATGCTGCTGCTTTTTCTTCCCTAGAGCTGCCTTGGGCTAATTAACCTATTCCCTTACTGGCTGGGCCTACTATATGCAAATATTCTCATTTCAGATTCTTACATATCACTCTTGCATGAACACCCCTAATGAAATCCTGTGGAGTTTTATTGGATCAGTGCCGCAGTAGAACCAGCAGGGGGCGCATGGAACTGTTCTGTTTGAGTAGATCCCATGAGTGAATTTTCCTTGCTAGTTGTTATGGGAATATGTGGGAATATGGGAGCTTTTGTAGTTCCCTTTCTTTCTTTCTTTTTTCTTTTTTTTTATTGAGACAGAGTCTTCACTTTGTCGCCCAGGCTAAAGTGCAGTGGCGTCTTCATATCTCACTACAACCTCAAACTCTTGGACTCAAGCAAGCCTCCTGCCTCAGCCTTCCAAGTAGCTGGGACTACAGGTGCATACCACTAGCCCTGCTAATTTTTGTATTTTTAGTAGAGATGATGTCTTGCTCTTGCTCAGGCTGGTCTCAAACTCTTGACCTCAAGCAATCCTCCTGCCTCGGCCTCCCAGAGTGCTAGGATTACAGATGTGAGACACCATGCCCAGCCTAGTTCCGTTTTTTAAGAGTAACCCTTGGAATCTAAAGAGAAAAGATAATTACAAGTAATTTTCAGGCAGCCAAAAGGGGCAACGTTTTTTGATGCTTTCGTAGTTTAATTTTATTGTCATTGTAATTGATTCACAAATATTGGCTATAAATTATGTGCTAAGCTCCTTGTAAGAGAAGGCTATACAGAACACAGTTATTTGGTGCTTATGAAAGCCCTGACTTTACTCCCTGGATCCTGGTAGTTCTTCATTTCTTTAGCATTAATGTTTTAGGTCTTTTTTATTTTTGGTTTCCAGTCCTACCTTTAAGTGTTTCTCTTGTCATATGAGAAATCCTATGCTTATTTGGAATTGTCCTTTTATATTGAGACATCAAATTTCTAAACTTTCACCTTCCTATATACCTGATCAAAATCATTAAGGATGGGAAACTTTCTTTTGTGTCATTTGTCATTTCATTGTGATGTTTGTTGATGATGTTGAAGCAAAACCAAATCATTGTTTCCCACCCACCCCCAAAAAAGTCATAATTAGGGGCAGCAGAGGAGAGAAAGGGGAGGTTGTGTTGCAATAGGGACCTCACCGTTGCTTCAGCATGGGCAAGGATTGAATGCTGAAGGGCTGCTGCCTTATTGTGTTTTTTTAAAAAACTGATCATTCAGAAGGTCTGAGTATGAGAAATGCCAAAACTCGAAGGCCTGGAACGCCCAAAACCCAATCCTACTACCCTGGGGATCACAGCCCACTACATTGCTCACACCTGCAGCCGCTACCTATGGGGCACTTACCCCTGCTGCTTGTTGGCGTGGTTCACGTTGGTTCCACTGACGTTCTGCCTTTTGCCAGTTGGGCATTGGTTTGCCCACACAGTAGTGATAACTCGGAGGTCAGTGGTTACCAAGAGACCAAGACACCTGTCCCTAAGAACTGGCTCCAGGATCACTGTTCATTATGTTCAGGTTTGAACACACAAGTCTGATTCGTCTGAAAGAGAGGGGTCATCTCTAGTGTTAATGGTGAGTTGGCCCTTTCTAAGGAGAAAGTGGGGGGATGGTATGAAGGGAAAATTCAAAGACAGCTGGGACAGGAAGAAAATAAGACAGGGAGGAAGCAGGTGTGTAACTCTCGTTAAGGAAACTTTAACGCATCCGCCCTATTATTGTATCCTACTTGGGTTTTTGTAACTGTAATCTAATTCATTTTGTTAACTGTCTCATTCTGTAACCATATGAGTGGCTGTCCTGGGAATTCTTTGGAAACTTGTAGAGAACAGGATTATTTTGGGCTGCCTCTGCTGAACTGGGGCGTGTGTGTGTGTGTGTGTGTGTGTGTGTGTGTGTGTGTGTGGATTAAGGAAGAGGAAATCGTTATAAATCTAGTATGGACTCAGAACCAGGTGGAACCTTCGAGAGTAGTGGCTCTGGGCATATGAGGGTTCAGAAATAACGCGTGAGGATGCTCAGGACGTTAGCTCCTAACTGCTCCTTCCCAGTGCCGGGCACTAAGGGCACGCTCCAGCTGGTGTCATTCCCTCCCCACTCTGCCCATGGGCTTCACATTCGCTTTTCCAGCCAGGTAAAGAAGAGGTGAGGAATGGAGCCAGCATTTATGAAAAGAAAAATTAAGAAATGCATCATCTACGGTCTAAGAAAAAGAGGGGAAAAAACAGAAGATGGTATTGAATGTGTCTTAGGGGACTTGTTAACTCCATAAAAAGTGTATGCTTTAAAGTGTTGATGTGCTCAGTGTCTTAATAGCCCTCCTTCGCTGTGCGCCATCCCACATGGCTAGTGTCTAATCTGCTTTAACGCTGGGGCTATAATCGGGTTTTGGGAATTCACATTGAATCCGGAGACCTAGTCTTAATCTTGCCAAGTGTGTTTTTCCCCCGGTGCTGATATTTTGATTTCCTTTCCCTCCTTCCCTTTCTCCTCCCTTTCCTCTTCCCCTTGTCACTGCCCTCTTCCTCTTCCCAGAATCCAGAGCTGCTGTTGGCGGATTGTACCCACGGGGAGATGATTCCTCATGAAGAGCCTGGATCCCCTACAGAAATCAAATGTGACTTTCCGTTTATCAGACTAAAATCAGAGCCAGCCAGACAGTGAAACAGTCACCGTGGAGGGGGGACGGCGAAAAATGAAATCCAACCAAGAGCGGAGCAACGAATGCCTGCCTCCCAAGAAGCGTGAGATCCCCGCCACCAGCCGGTCCTCCGAGGAGAAGGCCCCCGCCCTGCCCAGCGACAACCACCGGGCGGAGGGCGCGCCATGGCTCCCAGGCAACCCTGGTGGCCGCGGCCATGGGGGTGGGAGGCACGGGCCGGCGGGTTCCTCGGCGGCGGAGCTTGGTTTACAACAGGGAATAGGTTTACACAAAGCATTGTCCACGGGGCTGGACTACTCCCCGCCCAGCGCTCCCAGGTCTGTCCCGGCGGCCACCACGCTGCCCACGGGGTACCCTCCCCCGCAGTCAGGGACTCCAGTGTCCCCCGTGCAGTACACTCACCTGCCGCACACCTTCCAGTTCATCGGGTCCTCCCAGTACAGCGGGCCCTACACCGGCTTCATCCCGTCACAGCTGATCTCCCCGACGGCCAACCCGGTCACCAGCTCGGTGGCCTCGGCCGCGGGGGCCGCCACTCCATCCCAGCGCTCCCAGCTGGAGGCCTATTCCACCCTGCTGGCCAACGTGGGCAGCCTGAGCCAGGCACCGGGACACAAGATTGAGCCTCCGCCGCAGCAGCACCTCGGCAGGGCTCCGGGGCTCATCACGCCGGGGTCCCCGCCCCCCGCCCAGCAGAACCAGTACGTCCACATCTCCAGCCCTCCGCAGAGCGCCGGGCGCGCCGCCTCTCCCCCGGCCATCCCCGTGCACCTCCACCCGCACCAGACGATGATCCCGCACGCGCTCGCGCTGGGGCCCTCCTCCCAGGTCGTCGTGCAGTACAGCGACTCCGGCGGCCACTTCGTCCCCCGGGAGTCCGCCAAGAAGGCCGAGAGCAGCAGGCTGCAGCAGGCCGTCCAGGCCAAGGAGGTCCTCAACGGCGAGATGGAGAAGAGCCGGCGGTACGGGGCTCCGTCCTCAGCCGACCTGGGCCTGGGCAAGGCAGGCAGCAAGTCGGTCCCGCACCCGTACGAGTCCAGGCACGTGGTGGTCCACCCGGGCGCCGCCGACTACGGCGGCCGCGACCCTGCGGGCGTCCGGGCCTCGGTGATGGTTCTGCCCAACAGCGGCACGCCCGCGGGCGACATGGAGGTGCCGCACGCCCCGCACCGGGAGGCCTCCCCCTCCACCCTCAACGACAAGAGCGGCCTGCACTTAGGGAAGCCCGGCCACCGGTCCTACGCGCTGTCACCCCACACGGTCATCCAGACCACACACAGCGCCTCCGAGCCACTCCCGGTGGGACTGCCAGCCACAGCCTTCTACGCGGGGACCCAACCCCCTGTCATCGGCTACCTGAGCGGCCAGCAGCAAGCAATCACCTACGCCGGCAGCCTGCCCCAGCACCTGGTGATCCCGGGCACGCAGCCGCTGCTCATCCCGGTCGGCAGCGCGGACGTGGAAGCGTCGGGGGCAGCCCCTGCCATCGTCACGTCGTCCCCTCAGTTCGCTGCAGTGCCTCACACCTTCGTCACCACGGCCCTTCCCAAGAGCGAGAACTTCAGCCCCGAGGCCCTGGGCACCCAGGCCGCCTACCCGGCCATGGTGCAGGCCCAGATCCACCTGCCCGTGGTGCAGTCGGTGGCGTCCCCCGCGGCGCCCGCCCCCACGCTGCCCCCCTACTTCATGAAAGGCTCCATCATCCAGCTGGCCAACGGGGAGCTGAAGAAGGTGGAAGACTTGAAAACGGAAGACTTCATCCAGAGTGCGGAGATCAGCAACGACCTGAAAATCGACTCCAGCACCGTGGAGAGGATCGAGGACAGCCACAGCCCGGGCGTCGCCGTGATACAGTTCGCCGTCGGGGAGCACCGAGCACAGGTAATGTTGGCACGGGTCCCCCAGGTAGGGGGACGCCCCACCGCAGCGCTGTTGGCCTTTCCTGGCAGGATGCCTTGCTTCTCTGAGGCAGCATGAGGGTTCTCGTTTATATCTAGACCTTAGACTCAGCCTGTTGGGATCATGTTCTCCAAGAACATGAAGCCCTGCTTCCCCATGGCATCTGTCCTTTGTAATGAATTAACCTCTGTGCATCCAGAAGTGGGGTGAGTTATATACTCCCCTTGGGACAATTTGGAAAATCCGACCAAGGACCCCAATTGAGAAAGGCTGCAGACCGTTCTAGTGGTCATTCTGCGCTTTTTCTTACCAGGAGAAGATAGAGGGCACTGTCAGGGTGAGGACATTAGATGCTGAAGCCATCACATCCCATTACAACACCTGTGTTTTAAAATACAGATTGCATTAGCCAGGTGTGGTGACATGCACCTATAGTCCCCGATACCCAGAAGGCTGAGGTGCAAGGATCACTTGAGCCCGGGAGTTCTGGACTGTAGCGTGCTACACCACTCTAGTGTCTGCAATACGTTTGGCATCAATATGGTGGCCTCCTGGGAGTGGGGGACCACCAGGTTGCCTAAGGAGGGGTGACCAGGTTGGAAATGGAGCAGGTAAAAGCTCCTCTGCTAATTGGTAGTGGGATCGTGCCTATGAATGGACATTGTACTCCAGCCTGGACAACATAGCAAGACCCCATCTCTAAAATATCTATATATGTCTCATTATTTAGGTGTGGCAAGGCCAACAGACCAGGAAATGACTTGAAAAGATAGTCTGTTATACCTCCAATCCCAAGAAAAGGTGGCACACCATGCCATGAGGAGTGGGGGAGGTCACCAGGGCAAAGCACCAGGTCACTCAGGAGGCAGAGGGAGTGAGGGGAACACACAGACAAGACCCTTTACTTTGCTTCCATGGGAAGGAATGGGGGAGGCAGGATAAGAAGCTTTAGGATTGGCTTGTGGGAATAATTGTGGTGAGCTGCTGGGCAGAGGGGCTGTCCCTAGTTGTCTGGCAGCTGGCCTGCAGTGATTAGGACAGGTGGATAGTGACCCTGAGAGGGACAGACCAATGTGGGAGGTGATTAGGGCATGGGCTGTGGATTGGTGGGCTCGCATATGAAAGGCAGACTCCCCATGGAGTGGTGTGCTATCTCTAGGAATTAGCCAACCCTAGCAGGGGCAGTCCCTCCAGGGGCAGCAAGGCCCTAAAATGTCAAAGCATCAGAAAATAAAAGGCATAGTTAATACAATCTGAAAAGTCAGGCCTGTCCCAAGTGACCTGCTGGACTTGTAGTAAAGTCAGCTGAGTCACGTTAAAACTGGAGGAATGATGAACTCTCAGTTTCTGCAGGCTCCTCAATCCACCCTTTCTGAGGCTCCTTACATCACTTGCACACATTTATTCCAAAGCCCATTTATATCACTACCCAAGTTGCTGGGAGTCAAACAGGTTTGGCCTCCAGCTGGGAACTTCCCTGGCCTGACCACTCTCTGGAAATGCTTCCATCAAGGACTTTAAAACACTAGAATAGAACAGAACCTCCTTCAGGTTTGAGTTGAAAACAGTCATGGACTAGCTGCTATTGAGGACATTCAAAGAAAATGAAACAAGCAAAAACTAGATAAACTAGTCACTGGTTTGAATTGTTTTGAGCATTTTTTTAAGAGACCAAGTGCAAGAGGGACAAAATCAGTGTTCTGAAGTGTTTTCCAGAACTTCTCCGGAATGACTAAATGTGGGGTCTTGCCCAAAGCCAGATTACAGAGAGCCGTTAGCCCTGCATACTTACCTTTGTTATTATGATACATTACTGTGGTTTTACAGTCTTTGGGAAGCCCAAGAAAGATTTCTCAAAAGTTCTGATTTTAAAAAAAGCAAAAATCAGGATTATTTTTTTCCTTTGGGAAACCCAAGAAAGATTTCTCAAAAGTTCTGATTTTAAAAAAAGCAAAAGTCAGGATTAGTTTTTTTTAAAAGAATGCCATCGTTATTTAGAACTCACCACCCGTCTCTGGTCTCTGCTACTTCCTATGTGAAATAGGGGTGGGTACTAGCAGAGAGAAAGTTAATAGCCTTGAGCAAAGTTGACTCTTCACTGGCCCCAAGTGAAGCATGGAAATAAACAGGAGCGAAGAATAATTGTGCTTTTCATGACACCTTGAATCCTTAAGAACATCATTGTGAACGGAGGCAGGTAGGGAATGAGGTTTTGTTTTGAAATGCGACTGGTTCCTGACCACCGTCTCTGCCAGGCTGTGAGAGCTGCACAGCCCTATTCAGTTCTTGGAAAGGAAGAATCTAGATGAGATTACCCGTGCCTAGAACTTTGCAAAGTGAACGCCTAAATGACAGAGTTTGGCTCCCTGTGCAGTCAGAGCTCTGTTCTCATCTCTTTCCCATAGCTAGAACACTGAGTCTCTTTGCTGACAGGCAGGGTGCAAAAGAGCAGGTGGGAGGTTTGCCCGGGCCTGTTGGCAGGTCTGTCGGGGTGGCCCCTGTGTGGCTGTGCAGTGTCCCCGGGAGGGCTTCTGCAAAGACAGCCAAGAGGGCTGAGGTCTGCTGAAGAGGCTGCTTGGGTTGCATGTCATGAAAACAGACGTGCAAGACCCGGACACAGCCAGTGATTTGTCACTTTGCCGAGGAGCCTATCAGAAATCGGCTGACATCATTACAGCTAAAATACTGCACTAGCTGTGCTTACCAGGAGTGACAGGTTCAGAGTCAGTAGAGTCAGAGAGAGAGAGAGAAACTGGGGTGGGGGAGAAGAAAGGGAGGGAGAGAACTGAGATCTGGACTAAAATGAGGTTCCAAGTGCTGCATCCTTCTCTCCCCTGTGGGTGCCTGTGTGGGGAGCAATCCCCTCTGGCCTGAAGAATCATCCAGGTCTTATCAGCTGGCTAGGCATCGCTAACACTTGCCTCCACAGGGAAATTTAGAAATGTGCACATTGTTGAACCTAATTAGCAAAAACCACAAATTTGGTTGGGGAAGTTATGGAAGGTTTAGGAACTTAGGAATGGTTTTCTACAAGACAGACGGCTTCGTGACCCTGAGCATAAATCCTGTGTGAACAGAAGAGTCGCAGGATGCCTGACTTCATAAGCCCTCCCAAGGTCACTCCCGGTGGGGTGTGGTGGGGTGTAGCAGGGAGACAGCCTGGGGCCCGGCTTCCGATCTGTGGCAGGACAAGGTGTTTCGCCTCTCTGAGCTGCAGCTTCTCTCGTCTCTAAAACAAGCAAATGATTCTTTATACAATGGAATCTCTTGAGCCTCCTCAGTTTTTTGATCTTTCACCTTTCTGCCTTCCAGAACGGCCCTTGTAAAATTTACTGGCATCCGCTAACCAAAAACCAAGGGGGGTGGATTAAGGAGAACCTTCTCTGACCTCATGCTGATCAGCACATAGACCTAGTAGGGGACTAAAGTCATCCCATGAAAAACTGAAGGGGTTTTACCTTGGTGATTATTTTTACAGAGCTGAATTTCTAAGTATTAAAGTGGAAAGATGCCTCCAATGTTGTCCTGGCTGACGCTCTAGAAGAGGCAGTGTAGGAGGAAAATGCGTTCCCATATTTGTCACCGTCCCTGTGGCTTTGCCATCCTCAGTGCAGCATTTCTCTGCACAGGCAAAGCATCTTCACACTCCCAGCCTCCCCCCACCCCAGGTGCTGTGGATTCCAGGGGAGTAAAGGGAACTCCAGGTGGTGTCCATTATCACTCCTCTTTGGGGAGAGGACAGTAGCACATTCAGCTCCAGATGGGAGAAATACTGCTTTGCCGTGCTTGATTCTGGTTGAGAGCCCCAAAGAACAACAGAATCGTTTCACCCAGGCCTCACTCCCCCAAATAATCCACTTTATATGCTCCAAGTTTGAGACTGTAAGTCTGTAGCAAGTCTCTAATGGGACCCTAGGGGAATAGCATCAACGTGGGAGCCAGTGCCACTCCGGAGAAGGATGGGGCATCACACTTTCTTGGGTGGGAAGTAGGAAAATGTAGGACCTGGAGCCAGAAAGAGAATCTAAGTCTGAACCTATTCTCTACCGGCCAATAGCACTGGGACTTGGTGCAATATCAGTTTTCCCGTCCCTGCTGCAGCTTAGGTGACTTTAGCCCTGAGAGGAGAATGGTTCGCTTCTGAAAAATAAATAAAAGCCCTCATACTCTTAAAAGAGTTTATGGGAGGAGAGATAGTCTATGAAAACCTAGGAAGAAGATGAACTTTTCCAATGAGCCTAACAAGCTGTTTTTACCCTGCCTGTATTCTCCTGGCATAGGAGAACCATCACTGCTTTTTCTATCACTGAGACTAAATGACCTAGCGCCAGCTCGAGTGAGCATGTACATAGCATCTCCTTTTCTGAGCATGAGCTGGACTTGGCGGGGCTGGTGGTCCAGCCCTCCAGATGAGTAAGAGAACTAGTGAAAAAACAGGGACTCATGTATGCTTTTCTGCAGAAAAGGTGTTAGCAACGTGCCCACTGGGAGAGCCCCTACCCGGTATGGCCCCACCTGGGGACCTTTGGCTTCTGTCTGGCATGCAGGGTTGGTTCTATCTTACAAGCAGCCTTCCCATCCCTCTGTCGCACGCTCCCGAGATTCAGCTTTTCCGAAGAGTATTTGCTTAGTTCAGTTGTAGTAAAATTTATTTGTGAAGTGCTCTGGGCTGACACTTTCCTTTGACTGCTTCTTTTCCTAAATGCCAAGCTCCGTATGGTATTAGGGCTGTCTGTCGCTTCCCAGATCCTGCCGGGGTGACTGTTTCCCTGACTTACTTGGTAGCTGCTTAATATTCAGTGCCATTTTCTTCTCCCAACTGTCCTGGTGTGAGTGTGGGTGTGCGTGCGCGCGTGCTCGTACGGTGTGTTGTAACGATGTACTTCCTGCAGGTCTACTAATGGCTTTTCTTTCATTCCACTATTTTTTTAATGTGACTGCTGCGGACTGTGAGTCATTGGTGGCAGCATTATGCATTGAATGGATTAGCTGATGCCTAAAATAGCCAAGGCCCTCGTGCAAGCAGCACATAAGCCCGGTATAGTCGGTCCCTCAGCAGCCAAGGCAGACCCACTTGCCAACAGTTAACATGCGGAGCCTGGTGGAAATGAATCCTAATGTATCAAAAACCAAATAGCGGGGAACTGGGGAACTCTGCCCTGTGTGCAAAGCCCACAGTAAAAACCTTCCTATCAGTTCTGCTGTTGGAAAGGCTCCAACAGACAAGCTATATCAAGTCACATTTTTGTTTGTGAGTCACATTTTGTTTGTTTGTTTTGTTCCCTCCAAAAAAAGAAAAAGAAAATGTTCTCTTTTAACCTTTGCATGATATAAGTGCCCCCAACTGGGTGATCTTGTATATATTATTCAAGGAGACTCTCTCAGACCATTGTTTATAGCTTTTTGAAAAAAAAATTAATAGACTTATTGTTTAATGCAGTTTTAGGTTTACAAAACATTGAGCAGAAAGCAGAGACAGGTTCCACAGGCGTAGTTTCCCCTATTATTAAAATGCTGGATTAGTGTAATACCTCTGTTGCAATTAATGAGCCAGTGTTGATACATTATTATTAACTAAAATCCATAGTTTACATTAGGATTTACTCTCTGTGTTGTCCATTCTGTGGGTTTTGATAAATGTATGATGTCATGTATCCAGCATGGCAGTATACAGAATACAGAATAGTTGTACCACTCTAAAAATCCTTCACGCTTCACCTAGTCATCTCCCCACCCTCCACCTCTAACCCTTGGCAAGCCATGATCTTTTTACTGTCTCGGTAGTTTTGCCTTTTCCAGAACGTCATATAGTTGGAGTCGTATAGTATGCAGCCTTTTCAGATTGGCTTCTTTCACTTTAGTACTACATATTTCAGGTTCCTTTGTGTTTTTCTGTGACTTTCATAGCTCATTTCTTTTTTTAGCACCAAATATCATGCTGCCGCTCTTTAAGGCGCAAATTTTAAGACCCCAGAGGAAGAGGGCAAGTGGCTAGAATCTGTATCTCAGGACTCTGATGTCAGAGCTGCTGTGATCACTTGCTGAGCAGTATCCTTCCTGGCCAACCCTGAGCCTCCTCCTAGTGGGCCCTTCCCAAACCTGAGCTCTGTGAGCCACGCTACCTGAGCTCTGTGAGCCACGCTACCACGTGTGAGAAGAACCCAATTCTCAACTTGGGATTTGTGTTTGGAAGGCGTCACTGTGCTAGGGTGTGGGTTTACTGAGCAACCCTAAAATGCTTCCACAAAGACCAAGTCAGGGTTAGCATTAACATCATTAAATATTTTAAATAGAACACTCACCGGTATTCTTACATTCAACTGAAGAGTTTTGACTGTTTTTATTCATGGTTTTTAAAAACCAAAGTAAATGAGTCTCTTGCTTATCCCCTTAATCCTAGCTATAGGATTTTCTGATTTTCTTCATGTTAAGAATGTAGTCGTGCAAACTGGCCTACCAGGATAGCAGACTGGCTTTTCTCTGCAGGTTAACACAGGATGGAGAGTTTCACTTGCAGACAAAGTTAGGCATTCCCAATTTAATAATTTCACCAAAAGCTAGACATCTTTACTAAAACCCAGCTTCAGAGAGATTTCATTGCTCCCAGCCACCAGCAGAATTTGTATGTTTGGGATAGTGTCACACAAAAATGTTTTGTAAAACAGATGCCCTTCGCATTTGTGAAAACAGGGATTCTTGTGAAGGAAAAGGGAGACATATTTAAACAACAGACGTTTTGTTTTCTTTCTATCTTGTTTTTGATGATATGTACATATGTGTGTATATAGACATAGCACCAATCTAAGATTGAAATATACAGTCAAACAGCATAAGTATGCGATACGCGTGTGTGCATATAGCATTTAGATAACAGGAGTTATTGACTAAGTAGTGGAAGGGATTTTATCAAGCTTTCACACAGAGGAGCTAAAAATGATCATAAAAGCCAGTCATTAGCCACACTAGGAAAGTGACATTGAATAAATAATTATCAGCCCAGAAGCAAGGCTGTGCTGCCTCCCTGTCTTGGTTTTTCCTTCAAAGATGGAAGTTGAAAGTGATGATTTTAGAGGAGCTGGTTTGGGGGGCTGGAAGGGTCGGGGTAGACACACTTCTCATAACCGCAGCGGGGAGCAAATGGGTGTGCTTGCAGCAGCTGGAGAGGGATGGGGGGGTGGTGATCTGCCCCTCGAAACGAGAGGTACTGGCTGCAAGGTATGGAGAGATGAAAGACAGAGGGGCCCCAAGCTGATAAAAGGACAAAGGCCGCCTAAGCTCACATTTCATCCCACAGACTGCTTAAGGTGTTTGGAAAAGAATGTATTTATGGGATGAAAAAAAACGGGCTATATTGAGCTTCCGGGAGTTATGTAACACGCTCTGGTTGTATGTGGCACAGTTCTCATGGATTTATCTTCATCAGAGACCATCCTGGAAAATGTTTGGAACCCCAACACGGTCATAAAATAAATTAATGATTATTAGCACAACTGAAAGGAGCAGGAGTGGAGACAAAAACGTAGGATTCAGTGAAATTATGACAAGCTCAGGGTCCGACAGGGTGAGGCAGCTATGGCTCAGACCAGAAAGCTGCCTGTCCCAGCGAGCCAGGCCCTGGGGAAGGCACTGCTCCTCTCCCTGGGACAGACCATAGCTTAATTTAGCCCCAGCTGGTGACAAAAACAAGGGCAGGCAGTCTCTCCATTGTCTAAACAGTGTCCTCTATTGGCCACTTGTGCCATTGCAGTGTTTTTCCATATGAAAAGCAAATGAAACTATTTATTCCTTCAGATTTTTACTGAGCTGCCAGTTAGATGCCAGGGAAGTGCTGCCAGTTAGATGCCAGGGAAGTATCCTAGACTCTGGGGACAGAACAATGAGTTTGGGGGAAAAAGAGGTGACAGTGACAAGCAAACTCTTAAGTAAGTAACAAAAAAAGAATACATCAAAAGATAAGAAATGCGAAAAGGGCTGGACCTGGTGGCTCTTGTATTCCTAGCACTCTGGGAGGCCAAGGCAGAGGAGGATTGCTGGAAGCCAGGTGTTCAAGACCAGCCTGAGCAATACCCTGGTCTCTACCCAGTCTCTACATAAAATAGAAAAATTAGCTTGGTGCAGTGGCCAGCACCTGTAGTCCCAGCTACCTGGGGCTGAGGCAGGAGGATCACATGAGCCCAGGAGTTTGAGGTTGATGACTCTACTGTACTCTACCTTAGGCAACAGAGAGAGACCCTGTCCCCAAAAAAGGGGGGGAGAGGTGCTACAGGAGCAAAATAAAGCAGCATAAAGAGGATAAGAAGACTAGAAGGTTGTTAATTTAAATAGAGCTATTTGGGAAGCTCTCTCTGAAAAGGAAAATAGACCACAACAGTACATAGGGAAAAAAGGGTTCTGAATGAAGGAAACAGCAGGTGCACAAACCAGAAGGCCAAGTGTCTTTTGAATTAAAGGACCAGCAAGGAGACCAGTTTTCCTACAGGGTGTAGTAATAAGGGGTGAGTGCAGACGGCATCGGGCTTGTTCATAGCGACACAGCAAGTGAGGAGCCGGCTTGGTCAGGACAGAGGTGGTGGAGGTGGTGAGAAATGGTCTCATTCTGGGTATATGTGGATGAGAAACCAGTAGGACTTGCTTATGATTTGGATATGTGTAGTATGAAAGAAAGAATGGAAGGAAGTGGGATTCCTAGGCCCTCGACCTGAGCAGCTGGAAGAATGGGGATTCCATTTATGGAGACAGGGAGCAGCATGGGATGTGCCACTGGGCAGGAGCACATCAGGAGGTCTGTTTCATGTTACGTTTGAGTTGCCAATTAGACATCCGAGTGGGTGTGATCAGACAATGTGGTAGTCCGTATTCAGATGAACCATCATGAAGTTGCTTGTTTTACATGTATGTTGTGTCTCCCCATTGAACACAAGAAACGGGGTTTTAAACAATAGATACTCTTCTAGGGTCTGTAACACTTAGCAGGTACTCAGTGTGTGCTTATTGTTTTGTTGTTGGTGTTGTTTGTGCTTTTTTATTGTTGTTGTTTGGGGAGTTTTTTGTTGTTTTTGAGACAGAGCCTCACTCTGTTGCCCTGAGTAGAGTGCTATGGCGTCAGCCTAGCTCACATTAACCTCAGACTTCTGGGGTCAAGCCATCCTCCTGCCTCAGCCTCCCGAGTAGCTGGGACTATACACATGCGCCACCACGCCCGGCTAATTTTTTCTCTTTTTAGTAAAGATAGGGTCTGGCTGTTGCTCAGACTGTTCTTGAACTCCAGACCTCAAGTGATCCTCCCGCCTCTGCCTCCCAGAGTGCTAGGATTACAGGTGTGAGCCACCACACCCAGCTTAGTGTATGCTTATTGAACTTTATTAAAACTGCAAAACGTGGAGTGTGTCATGATGAACACTCAATCAATAGTATTTTGAGCTCTCAGTAGGGAACACACACACATAGGTCTCAAATGTAAGGAATTCACAGACTCATTGTCCCAGCTTAAGGTGACATCATGCCACAGAATCACACCTTCTCTGTTTCACGTCCCAAACAGTCCCTGGTGGCATTGACAGCACGTTTTGAGGTAGTTAATGCTCCTTTCCAAGGGAATTTCAAGCAGACAGACTTGACTCTATATATATTCTCCCTGGAAAAAAAAATCCCTCAGTTGAGATTTTTTCATTAACTGTTAATGATCATTTAACCTTTAAGAATGTGTATGTCCATATGACAAACCTAATTATAAAATAAAAATAGATTTGTTATGAATACTTTAGTGTACTAATTTGAGATATGTGCAACAAGATTTTAACTTTCACCGAAGGAAGAGGGAAAAACATATTTTAACTTGAAAACATTCAGACCCCTGGGGTGGGAGGAAGTACATTATCTAGATATTCCAAGCTATATAATTAGTGAAAAGAAAAATAGCAATGGCCTGAGTTATCCATTCCAGTGCGTACAACAGTTCGACTGTCTGAATAATCTTTTGCTCCTAACTCAGCTTGCGTAGACGCAGCTGAGGATGTCCGGTGGTGGTGTCTTTTCCCAGAATGGCACAGGTCATTGGGAGGAGGCAGAGCCAGAATTTAGGCAGAAAGGACCAAAGAGACAAAACTTTGAAATGATGGAGAAGAACCTCCCCAGCCTAGTCAGGTTAAAATAAATTCCATTAACATCCGCTTTCTTTAGTGCACGTCTCAAATATTCTCACTCTCCCTCACTTTTCTTTCATGAATTTTTAGGTAGGCTGTTCTAGCTATGGACCACGCCACGGCATTTAATTCTAAGACCTGTCTTTGGAGTTTTGAGCTGCGGGAATAATGAAAGACTTTCAAAATGTTCAAAAACATCGCAGAGTCTTTAATGGTAAACATGTGCATCTGCAGCATAGCTTTTAGAGTAATCAATTATATTACCTGTTACGAAGGCCTTGAAGACATTTCTTCCTAACCAGTCCACAGATACTTGGGAACATGTGAAAATCTTCAGATAGATTTATCTGTGAGTACACAGTAGATGTTATTTTCGGAAAATAAACTATTGGCTGCTCTGAGGAGTGTATACCCTATGGCTGACACGCCAAGGACCTCTCCATTGGTGGGTGCCTGGCTGTCTGCCAGCAAGGAGGCAGGGAGTTTCCCAGGAACACGCAGAGCCCAAAAAGAGGCTGACGCGTTTGGAAATAGTGCTTCTGATACTAGGAATGTCACATTCCCTCTGACCGGAGTTAGGAACAAGCTAACAGGGAGTCTGGTAGAGATTCTTATGAGATATTTACACCTGAGAACTTTGTTTTTGTGACCTGGAAATGCAGCTAAACAATCCCACGTGACATAAGACGTGTCCCTTCTGCTCACTTTGCGTTGTTAATGGCTGTAAGAGGTGTGGGAGGGGATTTATGGAGCCAGTTCCAGGTTGCCCCCCCCCCCGACTTAGAATGGATATCCCCGTCTGATAGTGTAACTTGTAAGTGCAGCTGTAAATGTATATAATGCAAATAATAGATATGTGTGTGTGATGTAAATAGAGTTTTGAAACTGAACATCAGCCTTGTCCAAACACACTAATATAGGGTGAGTAGATGTAAACAGACACTATATCCCAGTGTTCTGTACCATGAAACAAATCCGTAAGCTTACACCATTGGATCCTACTTACAGCAAGTAATATTCACCCCTGTTTAGGGTAGCAGAAATGTTAAGTTTATCTCTTTCAGTGGTGGTGAAATATATCTTTGTTCGCAGGGCTAGAGATCAGGCAGCATAAGAAAAAGAAAATGGGTTTGGGGACTAAAAACTGGGATTAAATCCCAATCCTATCAGCTATAATAGCTATGAAATTAAACAAGTGATTTAATTTCTGTGACTATTTGTAAATTATATAAACTAGAAAGCAGTATATTATATATAAGAGCAGTACTCTTATATATTGTCAGCATTAAACAAAATACTTTTTGTAAAGCTTGTTCCTGAAATGTTTTACAAAGAGTAGGCACTCAAAAAATTTTAGCTGTCTTCACATTATTGAAATAGCCCAGGCCGGGCACGGTGTGACTCACACCTGTAATCCTAGCACTCTGGGAGGCCGAGGCGGGCGGATTGCTCAAGGTCAGGAGTTCGAAAGCAGCCTGAGCAAGAGCGAGACCACGTCTCTACCATAAATAAAAAGAAATTAATTGGCTAATATATATAGAAAAAGATTAGCCGGGCATGGTGGCACATGCCTGTAGTCCCAGCTATTTGGGAGGCTGAGGGAGCAGGATTGCTCAAGCCTAGGAGTTTGAGGTTGCTGTGAGCTAGGCTGATGCCACGGCACTCACTCTAGCCTGGGCAACAAAGCGAGATTCTGTCTTAAAAAAAGAAAGAAAGAAAGAAAGAAATAGCCCAGAACAATGAAACTTTCCCCTAAAGAACATGCACATGAATATGGGCTTATGTTTACACACACACACACTCTCTAGAAATAGGCTTCCATATATATTCACTCTGGTCCCTTCTAAAAACATCTGTCTTCTAAAGATCCAGTAAAATCTGTCATTCTGGAGGTGTATCAGGACTAGATCAATCGAGTTACCAAAGAAGATAATTAAGTAGAAAACTTGCAAACCATGTAAATTACATGGGAGTTTACTACTTTTTAAGATTTTTTGTATTTTAATTATTTATGTGTTTCTATGTATATGCATGTGTAAAAATCCAGCAGAACATTTTTAATGTTATTGTGTATAGTCAGTATTCATTTGATTTACCCACGCATCTACCATTTTCATTGCTCTTTACTGCCAGCACCCACAAACTTCTACCTTGATTCATTGTCTACTTAAAGAACGCTCTTTAGTATTTTCTGTCGTGCAGATCTGTTGGTGGTGAATTCTCTTAATTACTGTTTGTCTGAGCATGTCTTTATTTTGCCTTCATTCTTGAAGGATCTTTTTGCTCCATAGAGAATTCTAGATTGGCAATTCTTTTTCTTTAGCACTTTAAAGATAATCCATTGTCTTCTGCCTTCCATTATTTGTGATGAGTGAGTTTAATTAAACTGTGAATTTAATTGTTGCTTATTTGAAAGTAATGTATATTTTGTTCTAGAGGTTTTTAAGGTATTTTCTCCGACCTTTGGCTTATAGCAGTTTAACTATGATCTGCCTAGGTGAAGGTTTCTTTTTATCTTTCCTGCCTGGGGTTAGGCCTTCTTGAATCCATAGCTTATGCCTCTCATCAGTTGGGAAAAATTCTTAGCCATTACCTCCTCAAGTATTACTACTTCTGCCCCATTATCTCACACTCTTCCTCCTCCAAATTATGTATCTGTTCCAGGGGTCCTCAAACTTTTTGAACAAGAGGCCAGTTCACTGTCCCTCAGGCCATTGGAGGGCCGTTGGAGAGTGAGGCGCACATTCCACACATGTGCACTGTGGGCCCAGGATGAGTCGGCTGCTAAGCAGGACAGGCAGCGGCAGCAAAAACACCCAGCGGGCCGGATAAATGTCCTAGATGGGCTGCATGTGGCCCATGGGCCGTAGTAATTAGACCTTCTCTAATTACTGAGGACCCCTGTAATTAGACCTTCTCAATGTAATCTTCGTCTCTTACCTTCTATTCTGCATTAGTCATCTTTTTTTGGTTCTATGTTCATTTTTGCATAGTTTCTTCTAAAGCTCTAATTAGAGAATCCAGTTCACTAATTCTCCCTTAAATCATGTCTATATCTGATAACTGTATAGCAGAAGCCCCTGTTGGTCTGTTTTTAATATCTATTGTTTTTTGACAGTTTTTGTTATCTGGTCTCCTCATGCCACTCCCCACTTTTAAATGGAATGCTAGTCTTTTATTTGCAAAATTGTGGAAATAATTCCAGACCTTAATCCAGTTTTAGGGACTAAGATGATTCAAATGAGAGCTTCAGTCCTAGAAAGGCCTGTCTGCTTCTGGTTCACCCTTACCTATAAGGCACAGTGCCAATGCTTTGGGGTCACAGCCCAGAAAATGGGGTTCGCTGGAGAGCACCATCCTGTGGTGTAACCTGAACTCCATTCCCTCTGCCCCATGCTCTTAAGACTATCAAAAGTGTACTTGGGGCCGGGTGCAGTGGCTCATGCCTGTAACCCTAGCACTCTGGGAGGCCGAGGCAGGAGGATCACTCAAGGTCAGCAGTTCAAGACCAGCCTGAGCAAGAACGAGACCCCATCTCTACTAAAAATAGAAAGAAATTAATTGGCCAACTAAAAATATATACAAAATATTAGCCGGGCATGATGGCACATGCCTGTAGTCCCAGCTACTCGGGAGGCTGAGACAGAAGATTGCTTGAGCTTCAGAGTTTGAGGTTGCTGTGAGCTAGGCTGACGCCACAGCACTATAGCCCGGGCAACAGAGTGAGACTCTGTCTCAAAAAAAAAAAAAAAAAAAAAAAGTGAACTTAGGAAGGGTGAGGGAGGGGAAAATATCACACTTGATTTTACAACTGCTCTGCTTTAGAATGTTCTAGTACCCTCAGGAGACAATAGGCCCCAAACACCAGGTTCAAATCTCTGGGCCATCATCCTTTCCTGATCTGACCCAGTAATCATTTACTATCTTATTCTCTGTCCAATGCCGTAAGAAAAAAAAAATTATTAACATTTTGTCCAGGGTTTTTTAAATTTCATTTGTTTATATTTTTTTGTTCAGAGTTTTTAGTTGTCCTCAGCAGGAGGGTTGGTCCAAACTGCCTCGTCTCCTACATCTAGAAGGGCCGTTGAAAATGGACTTTTTAAACGACTTCATTGTTCTCTTCTTCTTTTCTGTATAAAGTTGAAGAAATTTGATTCCCATGAGAATTAAACTGTAAAAACTTCTCGCACATTTCAGCCTAATTTAATGGCAGTGGTAAGACTCTGGCTGGACAGTGTCCAGATCCCTGAATACACCATCTCCTTGCCTTTGTCTGCATTATCACTACTTGAGGAATATCTTTTCCTTGCAACCACATCTGCACTCTACCCCCATTATTTTTTAAACCTCAGCACAGCGAAACCTCATCCAAGAAGACTGACTTACTCCCTTCTTCTCCAAAATGCCCTCCAATAACTTTATGGGGTGCAAAACTCCATGACCCCACCTGCCACAGTGGTTAACAGTTCTTGTTCATGGGCCTCTTTTGTCCACTTGATTGTGAACTCTTCCTTTGGACTATCTTTTCAGTTGAATCCCTTATCCTTGCTGGGTGACACATGGTGGCATGGAGAAAACGACAGCTATTGAGAGAGTATACTAGGCTTCACCTGCTTTCATAATTTGCAGAGACCAACCTGAATACCTGGGCTTGGACCAAGCACTGTCCTATCTGTGTCTTGTTTCACCTTTCCCCAGTGGTGTCCTACCCCTGGGCATCTTCAAGTCCCGCCCAAACTTCAGGGTCCAGGGAAAGCCTTCCCTGGTTCCTCTAGCCCATTGGTTACACTCCCCCTAAATTCCTAGAGTTCATATTCATTTATTTAGTAAATATTTATTAAACTCCAACCATATGCCACATACCCTTTTAGAGACTTGGGACACAGTGGCAAACACATGCCTGCCTCATGGGACCTACATACAGTCTCTCTCTGGTCCGTATTTTGTCCTGTCAAACGTGATCACAGCAGTTAGTTGTGCAGTGAGCTAGTAAAATGCAGGAACATCGTGACAGCTTCAGAGTCACCGCAGAGCAGAGCCTAGCTTCAGTGCTGCACGCTAAGTAAGTGTTTTGTCATTGCTGGGGGTTGACGGACTTGTTCTCGCAGAGACAGTAGAGCTGATATTCAGAACATTTTGAATACTGAATGGACTTTTACACTGGAAAGTTCCTTGCCTGGCTTCTGCCCAGCATCTATATATGGTATGTACAGGAAGGACAGAAAGTTAAGAGCTTCATTTGTCATGTGTTGGGGCGAGGGGGGGAGGGGGTTGTTCAGCTTGTGTGTGTGTGTGTGTGTGTGTGTGTGTGTGTGTAAAAGAAAACAAGAATAAAATGTTTTCAATTGTTTCCTTCCTTTTGCCTCTCTCTGTCTCTCACTGTTTCCACAGGTCAGCGTTGAAGTTTTGGTAGAGTATCCTTTTTTCGTGTTTGGACAGGGCTGGTCATCGTGCTGTCCAGAGAGAACCAGCCAGCTCTTTGACTTGCCGTGTTCCAAACTCTCAGTGGGGGACGTCTGCATCTCGCTGACCCTCAAGAACCTGAAGAACGGCTCTGTTAAGAAGGGCCAGCCCGCGGATCCGGCCAGCGTCCTGCTGAAGCACTCAAAGACCGACAGCCTGGCGGGCAGCAGACACAGGTACGCCGAGCAGGAAAACGGAATTAACCAGGGAAGTGCCCAGATGCTCTCGGAGAATGGTGAACTGAAGTTTCCAGAAAAAATAGGATTGCCTGCAGCGCCCTTCCTCACCAAAATAGAACCCAGCAAGCCCGCGGCCACGAGGAAGAGGAGGTGGTCGGCGCCGGAGACCCGCAAACTGGAGAAGTCAGAAGACGAACCACCTTTGACTCTTCCCAAGCCTTCTCTAATTCCTCAGGAGGTTAAGATTTGCATTGAAGGCCGGTCTAACGTAGGCAAGTAGAGGCAGTGTGGGGAAAGGAACCGTGGCTCTCCCTTACCCGTTGTATCCAGATTACTGTACTGTAGGCTAAATAACACAGTATTTACATGTTATCCTTATTTTAGGTTTCTGTTCTAACCTTGTCATTAGAGTTACAGCAGGTGTGTCGCAGGAGACTGGTGCATATGCTTTTTCCACGAGTGGCTGTCAGCGAGGGCGGGTGCAGGGCCAGAGCAGGGGCAGTCCTGGCTTCAGGCAGGCGACCCAGGAAGAAAGGCATGTGGCCTCCTGGCGCCTTGTCTTTCGCAGCAGCGTGCAGTGGGCGATGACTCCCGCCAGTGTCGAGAGAAAGTGGTGTGGGGAGGGACCTGCAGGGGTGCGTGCATGTCGGGGTGCACGGGGTGCCGCGGCGGTGAGCGAGGGTCTCTTTTTCTCTGCCTCCCTCTGTCTCCCTCTCTTGCTGTCAGCATGGGATTGGGGGTCCAGAGCAGTGTCCTCCTGGGGTTCCCACGTGCAACATCAACATCAGGAACCCAGCGTCAGGGCATCGTAGAGAGGCGTCAGACGGCAGAAAAGAACATTTTTTTCTCTCCAACATATTTTACAATAAAAGCAACTTTTAATCGTATAGATATATATTTCCCCCTATGGGGCCTGACTGCACTGATATATATTTTTTTTTAAAAAAAAAAGAGCAACTGCCACACGTGGGATTTCGTTTCTGCTTTGCTAGTGCAGTGATGTCGCCAGGGTGTCATAGTGGCCAGGGAAGCCGCCACTCACGTCACCCCACGTGGGGGGTGGGGGCGGGGTAGGGGAGAATGAATGCCCACTGCTAGTTTCTGTGCAGTGTTAGGAAAACCAATCAGGTTCTTGCATTGACTTCGCTCCCAAGAGGTAGATGCAAACTGCCCTTCAGTGAGAGCAACAGGAGCTCTTCGAGTTGAGTTTGCAAAATCTTTTTGTCTTTTAACTCTAGTACTGTTTATAGTTCATGACTATGGACAACTCGGGTGCCACTTTTTTCAGATTCCAGTGTGACATGAGGAATTAGATTTTGAAGATAAGCATATATTACTATCTCTAAGCACTTAAAATGCTGTTCACATTTTATTACCAAGCATCTTGGTCTATCATTCAACAAGTACTGTATCTCACTTTAAACTCTTTGGGAAGAAAAACAACAAACAAAAAAATTGAGTTGCTTTCTTTTTTTCAACACTGTAACTACATTTCAGCTCTGCAGAAGTTGCTCACAAGCAAGATATTGAAAGTTTCAATGTGGTTTAAAGGGATGAATGTGAATTATGAACTAGTATGTGACAATAAATGACCACCAAGTACTACCTGACAGGAGGCACTTTTCACTTTGATATCTGAGAAAGAGTTAAAGGCATATGCAGAGTTGGCAGAGAAACTGAGAGAAAAGGGACTGAGAAAAGAATACTCATTTTTGTCCAGTGTTTTTCTTTTTAAGATGAACTTTTAAAGAACCTTGCGATTTGCACATCTTGAGTTTATAATTTGTGTGATATTCCTGCAGTTTTTATCCAATAACATTGTGGGAAAGATTTGGGGGACTGAACGAGCATAAATAAATGTAGCAAAATTACTTTCTAACCTGCCTAAACTCTAGGCCATTTTATAAGGTTATGTTCCTTCAGAATTCATTTTGGTCTTTTTACCACATCTTTCACAAAAAGCCAGGTCTTAGCGGGACAACTCTGAGAATTTTCTTCAGATTCATTGAGAGAGTTTTCCATAAAGACATTTATATATGTGAGCAAGTTTTTTTAAAACAATTATTTTATCATTGTTGTTATTAATGTTATTTTCAGAATGACTATTTTTTTTCTTTTCAAAATCAAATCAAGATTTGATTAATGTTTGGTACAAACCCAGAAAGGGTATTTCATAGTCTAAATCTTTCATTCCCAGAGATCTGCAATATCTCATTTGTGGGTTTTGAGTGCGTCGTAAAGTGCTTTAAAAAAAGAGTTTTATAAGTAGGGAGAAATTTTTAAATATTCTTACTTGGATGGCTGCAATTAACCTGAACAAATACTTATCTGATTTTCTTTTACCATTGAAAATAGTATTTCTTCCATTTCACAAATTACCAAAAAAAAAAAAAAATCTGATATCAATTCACATTTTGGCTAATATTCCTTTGCATTTAGCTGTCGCCAGGACTAAAGATTTTTATAAACCATTTTCTGGGGTGTACCAAAAACATTTGAATAGGTTTAGAATAGCTAGACTCGTTCCTTGACTTTCCTCAAATTTCATTACCCTCTCAGCATGCTTACAGACAGCTGGGTGGGCTCACTCTTGCGGTCGTACTGCTTATTTAGTGCTGTATTTTTTTACACGTTTCTGTTCAGAGAACTTGCTTAATCTTCCATATATATTCTGCTCAGGGCACTTGCAGTTATTAGGTTCTGTTTTTCTTTTTGTTTTTTAACCTTTGATGGTAAGAGGAATACGGGGCTGCCACATAGACTTTGTTTTCGTTAGTACCACTATTTACAACTCATGTGGACTCAGAAAAACACACACCACCTTTTTGGCTTACTTCGAGTATTGAACTGACTGGATCCATTAAGACAACACTAAAATGGGAAAACACACGTGGTTTGGAGCAATAGGAACGTCATCATAATTTTTGTGGTTCTATTTCAGGTATAGGAATTATAATATAATTGGTTCTTTCTAAACACTTGTCCCATTTCATTCTCTTGCTTTTTTAGCATGTGCAATACTTTCCGTGCCAATTAGAGTCTGACCGGTGTGCTGTATAGTTAAAGCTCATTCCCTTTTGGCGATTTCCTTGTTCGCTTGATCTTCCCCCGTTCTGGCCAGAGCAGGGCTGGCGGGAAGGAGCCAGGAGGGGGGAGAGCCTCCTGCCTTTCCCCTGCTGCGGATGCTGAGTGCAGGGCGGGGAGCCTGGAGGAGCCCTGAGTGTCTGCCACCGTGTCGCAGAAAGAGCCAGCCAAGGAGACCTAGGGGAAGAGCCGCGGTGTCCCCTGTCACCACACGGAATAGTGGATGTGGAGTGTGGAGAGGAAGGAGGCAGATTCGTGTCTAAGACGTACTCTGGAGCAATGTAGCCTGGCATCAACCCATTTTCCATGGTCCTTTCTGCACGTTGCACAGGCCCGTCCTCGGGGTCTGTGTCCTTGAGACTTTTAGCCCTGCTGCCCAGCGTGGGCAGGAAGTGTAGCCAGTTGTGTGTGTGCATTCTGAGCGTGCTGGCCAGGGGCTGTGGAGGGGACCACCTGCCAACCGCGGCCACCACCCCCTTGTGGCAGCTTCCTCTTGGAATAGGAAGAAGGCGCAGAGGGCAGGAGCCTCCTCTTGTTTGCAGACTCTGGGGAGCCTTTGTCGCCGCTTCGGTGTAGCAAACATGGCGATGACAGGGGTAGAAGTCCTTCGGTGCCGTGCAGCTCACAAGGATCAGCCATGTGCCTCTGTACTGCGTCCACTTTGCAATATTTACCGACAGCCGTCTTTTGTTCTTCTTTCTTCCCTGTTTTCCATTTTTAAACTAATAACAGCAGGCCTTTTGCGTTTACAACGGAACACAATCACCAAGAAATTAGTCAGGGCGAAAAGAAAAAAAATAATAATAATATCATTAATAAGAAACCAACAAACAAGAACCTCTTTATAGGGACTTCTAAATATATAAAAAGGACTGTTCCTTAGAATGTTTGACTTAAGGATTCTTTTAGTTTGTCTGGGCCACATTGGGGCGGGGGTGGGGGAGGGAGGGATTCAGAGACGGATGCCACTTACCTCAAATCTGTTAGAGTGGAAATCCAAATTGCATTTTCATTTGGACTTTCAGGATAATTTTCTATGTCGGTCAGTTTTTTTTTTGTTTTCCCTAACTCACCCAGTTGGGTTTGGGACGATTTGATTTTGTTGTTTGTTGTTGATCCCATTTCTAACTCTGAGTTGTGACCCTATGTGTTTTCTGTTAGGTGAGTGTGTTGGGTTTTTTTCCCCCCACCAGGAAGTGGCAGCATCCCTCCTTCTCCCCTATAAGGAACTCTGCGGAACCTTTCACACCTCTTACTCAGGGACGGGGCCGGTGTGTGTGTGTGTGGTACACTGATGTGTCCAGAAGCAGCACTTTGACTGCTCTGGAGTAGGGTTGTACAATTTCAAGGAATGTTTGGATTTCCTGCATCTTGTGGATTACTCCTTAGATACTGCATAGATTGCAATATAATGCTGCATGTTCAAGACGAACAGTAGCTCCTAGTAATCATAAAATCCACTCTTTGCACATAGTTTGATCTTTACTGAAATATGTTGCCAAAATTTATTTTTATTGTTGTAGCTTTGGATTTTCTTCGTTTTGTTTTGTTTTGTTTTGTTTTTTCAAGGAAACAATTGACAATACCCTTTAACATCTGTGACTACTAAGGAAACCTATTTCTTTCATAGAAAAATCTCAAATGCTTTTGAAGACACTAATGCCATGCTATTTCAGATGTGGGTGAGGAAGCAGAGCTCTTGGGACCGAAGGCCAGCCTTTTTGAGCTGTGTTGGTTGTCATGGCTACTGTTTCATGAACTGCAAGCAGCTCAACAAACTGGTCTGTTCTCTTCTGAACCCCTTTGCACTTCAATTTCCCAGTCACCCCCGATGATTCCAGGTGAAAACGGGGCCAGGAGACTCCGTGGCCCAATCCAGTTTCTTCGGTGGTGATACAAAAGGAAAGAGAATTATGCTTTTTTTTTTAAAGTGGAGTGGAGGCCTTTGCTTCCACATTTGTGTTTTTAACCCAGAATTTCTGAAATAGAGAATTTAAGAACACATCAAGTAATAAATATACAGAGAATATATACTTTTTTATAAAGCACATGCATATGCTATTGTGTTGGGTTGGTTTCCTCTCTTTTCCACGGACAGTGTTGTGTTTCTGTTAATAGGGAAACTCCAAACAACTTGCACACCTCTACTCCGGAGCTGAGATTTCTTTTACATAGATGACCTCGCTTCAAATATGTTACCTTACTGATAGGATCTTTTCTTGTAGCACTATACCTTGTGGGAATTTTTTTTTTTTAATGTACACCTGATTTGAGAAGCTGAAGAAAAAAATTTTGAAGCACTCACTTTGAGGAGTACAGGTAATGTTTTAAAAAATTGCACAAAAGAAAAATGAATGTCGAAATGATTCATTCAGTGTTTGAAAGATATGGATCTGTTGAAACAGTAAGTTTCATACTTTGTATGTAAAAAAAAAAACAAAAAAGCAGATAAGAGTTGAAAGTTACATGTTTTTTTGTATATAGAAATTTGTCATGTCTAAATGATCAGATTTATATGGTTATGGCCTGGAAGATTTACTACGTAAAAGGCTCTTAAACTATACCTATGCTTACTGTTGTTTTGTTACACATAGCCCTCGTCTGAGGGAGGGGAACTCTGTATTCTGCTATTTGAGAATACTGTTCATTCCTATGCTGAAAGTACTTTTTTGAGCTCCCTTTTTAGTCTAAACTTTTAAGCCATTGCAACTTCTTTTCCTTCAGAGGTGATGTTTGACATTTTCAGCACTTCATGTTCCTATAAACCCAAAGAATATAATCCTGAACACGAAGTGTTTGTTAACAAGGGATCCTAGCTACCAAGAAAACAGGACTCATTATGGGGACAAAAAAGAAATTATTTAGCCTTCTTTCCCTCCAGACCTCATTTAAATGGGGGAGGGGTCATGACATGACTTCAATTTAAATGCCTCATTTTATATCAGTTCTGATTTTTCTTTAATATAAGGAGGCCAAAATAAATGGGGAGCAACTTCTCAAAATAGTATTCCTGTCCAAAAATCATGCCGGACAGCAGAGACTGGACAGCTATGGGGATAGTAAGCGTCCCCATGTACAATTCTTAAATTCAGAATCTCATCCCCTCCCTTCCCGTTAAATGCAATTGTTCTGGTAGCTAACATTCACCTGTATAATGGCGGTAGGGAACAGCGGCTTCAGTTTTTCATGTCCCCATGACTTGCATACAAATGGTTCAACTGTATTAAAATTAAGTGCATTTGGCCAATAGGTAGTATCTCTACAATAACAGTCTCTAAGAATTTCCATAACTTCTCTTATCTGAAAGGACTCAAGTCTTCCACTGCAGATAAATTGGAGACTTCACCCACTCACCCGCCTTCTCTCTTTCTTTAGTTTGTTTGTTTGCTGTCTGGATGGCCAATGAGCCTGTCTCCTTTTACCGTGGCCAATCTGAAGGCCTTCCTTGGAAGCGTTGTTTACAGTAATCCTTACGGAGATAACATACTGTCCTCCAGAACACGAAGTCTGAGGTGACACTAACTTAGAGCTGTTGTTGTTGAAGAGCAGTTACCAAGAAGCTAGGTGCATAGGTTTTCTCTGGTTCTTACGTGAACCACCTACTCTTTTAAGTTATTATCTGGTTCGGGAGTGGGGTAAATTGTTTAGTCAGTGAATCTTAAACTTGATACCTGTGCATTCAGTTCTGTGAATACTGCCCTTTTCGGCCGGGTTTCTTCCTCCCCAGCCTGCACTGCTCAACTGTCAACCCAAATTAGTGTCAGCTGAAAGGAGGTTTCAATATAGTCCTGTCAGTATTTGTGGTGGCCTTCGGATCAGACAGAGCCCTCATTTCTAGTCAGTGGGGTCCTGGCCCCAGAGCCATCTCCGAGACTCACACCACGGGGTATTTTACTATCAGATCATTACCCACCAAACTTCCGATCATACACCTCCCACAAGGAAAACAGACACCAGAGCTTGGGTTGTGGGCACTACCAGACTGACATGGCCAGTACAGAGAACTAGGGAAGGAATGATGTTTTGCACCTTATTGAAAAGAAAATTTTAAGTGCATACATAGTTAAGAGCTTTTATGGTGACAGGAGAACTTTTTTCCATATGCGTGCATACTCTCTGTAATTCCAGTGTAAAATATTGTACTTGCACTAGCTTTTTTAAAACAAATATTAAAAAAAAAATGGAAGAATTCATATTCTATTTTCTAATCGTGGTGTGTCTATTTGTAGGATACACTCGAGTCTGTTTATTGAATTTTATGGTCCCTTTCTTTGATGGTGCTTGCAGGTTTTCTAGGTAGAAATTATTTCATTATTATAATAAAACAATGTTTGATTCAAAATTTGAACAAAATTGTTTTAAATAAATTGTCTGTATACCAGTACAAGTTTATTGTTTCAGTATACTCGTACTAATAAAATAACAGTGCCAATTGCAAACGTCTGTCTTTGCCTTTTGTCAGTTCTTCAAAAAGAAGAGGCTGAGAAAATGGTCCTAATTCTTACCTCCTTCTTAATTTAACCCCGATATGACCTCAGTTCTCCCTGGGTAGGTCAGTGGTGGTGGAAGTGACATGATCTATTGCTTCCCCTACCAACTTTTTTTTGCGGGGCTGGGGAGAAGATGTGCTTGAGATGATGTTCTAAGATAAAAGGCACACGTCCACATCTGATGTCTTGTTTGGTTCATGTTTACATTTCCCATCTGAACACTGCTGTTCCTACAAGAGGTATTTGTTTGTAAACATTTGTCAGCTTCATGGGCTCGCGTGGCATAATCATTGCATCCTCTATAGCAGGGGTCCTCAAACTTCTTAAATGGGGCCAGTTCACTGTCCCTCAGACCATTGGAGGGCCAGACTATAGTTTAAGAAAAACTATGAACAAATTCCTGTGCACACTGCACATATCTTATTTTGAAGTAAAAAAACAAACAGGCAAAAACACCCGCATGTGGCCCACAGGCCGTAGTTTAAGGATGCCTGCTTTATAGTTGCGTTGTAAACTGGTTAATGGTCTGAAAGTAGGAAATTCATTTGTTTCCTGTAGCTCAATGAGCTCTCCTGGCAGGTGGAGGAGCCCTCATGTTTGTCTCAGAAGTACTGCACTGTAGTTTTCAGTGGGCCCACCTTGTTGCAAAGATATGGCTTCACAGAAAGTAGTTCCTCAAGGACCCATGACTTTTTGGGTGGATCACCTGGGTGCCCATCTCAAGTCTTTTCAGCCGTAAGGTTACACAGACATGGGAGAGAGCTCTTGGGTTAAATTCAGAGTTTTCACTTCATCCAAAGAGGAATGAGAACTCTTTCCTTTTACTATCTTCTTGGTTAGGGGTTTTGGGGACATCCAACTAAGACCGTCATCTTACAAGACTTAAGAGTTGAGGTCCTAGGCCAGGCACAGTGGCTCACGCCTGTAATCCTAACACTCTGGGAGGCGGAGGTGGGCAGATCGCTCAAGGTCAGGTGTTCAAAACCAGCCTGAGCAAGAGTGAGACCCTCATCTCTACTAAAAAAATAGAAAGAAATTAATTGGCCAACTAAAAATATATAGAAAAAATTAGCCAGGCATGCCTGTAGTCCCAGCTACTTGGGAGGCTGAGGCAGGACAATCACTTGAGCCCAGGAGTTTGAGGTTGCTTGAGCTAGGCTGATGCCCTGGGCAACAGAGTTAGACTGTGTCTCAAAAAAGAAAAAAAGAGTTGAGGTCCTGACACATCGTATAAAGTGTGCAAAAGAATTGGCGTTAAACCAGTGCCAATTAGGTAAGAAGGGTGTCCCAGGTCCTCCCCCAGAGTAGCCTGGGCAAACGGGCCAGCCCGGTGACGCAGTCTGAGTCTCTGCCTTCCCTTTTTGTTTTCACGAGATGCCGACAGTTCTGTCTAGTGGCTGTGACACTTGCCTCACACAGAGCAGCCCAAGATGAATGGCATTGCATTCCCTGGCTCCTTCCCCTCCCACCAGCATAGCAAGCCCAGTGGGTCAGCAGCAAAGATGTGTGTGTCATCTCAGGGTCCCATTGGGATACCTGGTCTGAGGGAGACTCCAGTGTGGGCTCCCCAGGCCCATTCCTACTGCAGGCAGAGATGAACTTGCAGAGGCCAAAATAACAGAGACTTAGAAGGTCTTCTCTTTATGAAACCTTTGCTTCCAGATGATCCTGAGAAGCTTTGGGCTTTGTAATAACTCAGTCTCCACTTCCCTAAAAACTAGACTGCAAGGGACCTGCCTTTAGTTTGTGGAAACACAAGAGCTAGTCTGCAAACGCTTTACACCACAGGGACAAAGCAGCACGTGTCCCTGGAGGGAGCGTAGCCCTAGGGGCGCCAGAGTGGGCACATGGGTGTCACCCTCGATCATTCAGCATAGAATGGTTCTAACTCGTATTTTAAGCCAATGCCTTCTAGGATGCCACTGGTGAAAGCTTTTGCTGTTTTTCAGTGGTACTGCACCTGCTAATTTCTTGGTAGATAAGCTTTCAATAAAACATCCTGTGGAATTTCAAAACAATATATAACCTTTTTAAGAAAGGCCATCCTGACAAGTTGGACTGAGAAGGGAAGGAAAAGAAAACGAAATGAAAAGCCAGGACAGGGACAGCTTCCTAGCAGTAGCAGCAAATTGGTAGCAAGAGATGACTTGTTCCCAAAACGCATGTGCAGTAAAAGTTTCAGTGAAAACACATCCCCACGACCTCGTGAGCCTAAGCTAGGAAGATAATTCATGTCCATCTGAACAGTCAATTGCTCTTGTTCTTTTCCGGCAACCGAAATCTGGAGGGAGGGATGGCAGTCACTCCCACTCTGGCTTCTTTCCACCCACTCCCTCTGCCTCCCCGCCCCGATCCCAAGGTGACTTGTCTGCTAACAGCCAGACCTGGCTCACCACTGGCCTATCCAAGAAGGCAAAGGAGTCCCTGAGTACCCTATGAAACGTGGATCCTGCAAATGCAAACTCCAGCACTCAATCAAGTCTTAAGGTAATAGCATTATATTAAAGTGAAACCGTTTTCTTTTAAAATAGAAAGAAAAAAGAAAGGGAGGGAGGAAGAAAAAGCTGCAAGTGTTGGTTTTAACAATGGGGTTATGAGTTCTAGGCGGCTGGGCTCTGACCGCTGGCCCCATCTTCTGGGCCCCAAGAAGGCACGAGGGAGAGCCCCAAAGCCTCCAGGCGCAGGAGGGAGGAGAAGGATGCAGCATTCCACCGTTCGGAGCAGCCAGACCAGAGGGAGATGGGAAAAGCAGGTGTGTGTGGGAGCGCCCACTCGAGCCAGACGTCACTTCCTCTCATCCTCGGGTCAGCTGAACACGGTGTTGTGCTGTTGGGTCACCCGGATGAACGTTGCCCTCCTGCTGAGCTCTTTGAGTTTGGCGGCCCCCACATAGGTGCAGGTAGACCTCAGTCCTCCAAGAATATCCAGAATGGTGTTCTCGACGTCCCCCTTGTACGGGACTTCCACAGTCTTACCCTCAGAGGCTCTGGAAGAAAAAGGAAGTTTTCTTTTTATCCAGTTTCTTTCCCCTTGCTAAAACCCAGCTAGAATCACTCCGAGCTATAGCACTTTGAACAGCCCCGAGGTGCTCAGATCGCTAGAAGCCATTCCTACATCTCTTCTACCAGGTGCCAGCACCTCAGATGGACACGTTCCTCCCACCCTAAGGACACAGGCTCACCGCTGGCTGCCCTGCACACGGGGAACAGCAAAGGCTTAGTTAGCAACGATTGAGGGAGCCGCAGGCCCACACCATCCTGCACCGTGACGTTTTCTTCAGCAATGTGCCTCCACTCTGCCCCATCAGAAAGCAGCTCCACCTTTCTACTCCACCCGAGGATGGACACCAACCTCCAAATGACAAAGCGCCCAGGACGGCCCAGAACGCCCACTGGGGAAAAGCAGACTAGGCAGATGACCTCTGGCAACCACCTCCTGCTGCTATCCGCTTCCCCTCCTGCATCCAACAACCAGAAAAGCCCAGACAGAGCTCCGCCCCCTGGCGTGCCAGCTCTATGATCAGAAACCAAGTGTCTTCAAAGGGGCGACCAGGAGAAGAGGAGGACATAAAGTGGACAACTCAGGCCCTACTAGGTTATGTGGAAACCACCAGCAAGATGCAATGGCTCCGCTCGGACAGCTGCCTGTCTTCGGGGGCACACCCCACCCCCATCTCGCCTCCCCGTCCTCTCACACATCACTCCACCTACCGCCCTGGCGTGGTGGGAGGTCCGAGCAAAGTAGAACCAGAGTAGAATCAAGAACAGTCTTAGCAGGGGAGGCTGCAGGGCTTTGGAAAGCATCTTTCGGATTTTCAGAAGAGCATTTAGAAATTCAGGTCTAAGCGACATCTAAGTTGCTGCTAAGCCCTGCTCAGCCCCTGTCCCTTGCTTCACAAGTAACACAGCTTCATTCTACATGTCAGGTCCCCTTCCTGTAAAATGGGGACACAGTCCAGACTGCATTATAAGAATAAAAACTATTATAAGAAGGGGAATTACAAGAAGGAAATCTGAAAGCTATGCCACACTCTAGTTCTCATCGAAGGGCCAGGCAGATACCAAATTTTGGAACTTTTGTAGCTGTTCTCATCAACTGGAAAAATGGCATCCCTTGATCAGACACTCATTACCTAGAATTTCACAAGGGTGTTAACTCTTGTTTGCTGAATGTGCAAGACTATATCTGTGGGTGAAATCTAGCTACTTAAGCCATTGGCTGGATGCAGGGCTGGCCCAGCAGCTGGTTTAGAGTCCCAAGCTCAGGAAGCCAAAGTCACTGGCCACACCCAGGATGGTTCAGGGCATGACATTCTGTAACCAGAGACAGGCATCTGTGCACATGCGCCTGCAATGATTGACATTTCATTATCATAAGACATTTCCATGGCCTTCCCGGGGCTTGCTGGAAATTATCCAGGTTCTCATCATAGTATCTCTGCCCACTGGTGATATCACCCTTTACAAGTCATTTACTGTTGATGCTTAAGTCTGCTCATCTGTAAAATGAAGGTCCTTTGATCTGCCTCCCAGGGACAGCACAAGAACGAAATAGTTAACGATTAGGGTAACTGGCAAAGCATAAGTAACTAGGCCGTAATTAAATATAATGTCAAAGTAGGGAATCATTCTCGTGACGAGATCATGGTCATGAGGCTGCCAGTGCCAGAAAGGAAGAGATAAGCACACACAGAGGCAGGGCAGATGCAGCCTGCAGGACTCAGGCTTCCTTTGGATTAGGGTTCTAATTTCCTTAGCACTTTCCTTCCTTGACTAAGATTTGAATCCACTTCCAGAACTGAGTCTTGATATTCCTGAATCTTTTTTTGTTGTTGTTATGTCTACACCCCGCTGAAATTGCAGGAGATGATTTTTTTTTTCCTCCTTGGCTTCTGTTTGTGCTTTAGCCTGGTCTGGCCCTCCCGAGCTAAAATTTTTCTTAGAACCCAAAACAGAGGCAACAGCCAGAGGGCAAAAAAATGTCATCACTCAACCACGATGTACATTTCCTGCACGGGCCCCTCCGATGGCGACAACAGTTGCTAGGAAAGCACTAAGCTTCTTGGCCATGGGTCCAGGATAGCACTGAGGCAGTAATCCCTCCCCTCTGCCCAACCGTTCAGCCTCCTCCATTAGTGACCAGTGAAACGGCCTGGAAGCCATCTGGAAGGAGCACGCCTCTTGTTTCTGACTGGTGCAGTCCCCATCTCTCGTTCCCAGCCTGCCTTCCCCATACGATAATATCATCTTTATTGAGGTTCCCTCATTAGAGAGAAAAAGACTGGGGAGAATGAGAATTGAAATCAGTCCACCAGAACCCTACTAAAGAATAGAATTCTGGGCTGGGCGTGGAGGCTCACGCCTAGCACTCTGGGAGGCCGAGGCGGTAGGATCGTTTGAGCTCAGGAGTTCAAGACCAGCCTGAGCAAGAGTGAGACCCCATCTCTACTAAAAATAGAAAGAAATTAGCTGGATAATTAAAAATATATAGAAAAAAAATTAGCCGGGCATGGTGGCGCATGCCTGTAGTCCCAGCTACTCGAGAGGCTGAGGCAGGAGGATCACTTTAGCCCAGGAGTTTGAGGTTGCTATGAGCTAGGCTGATGCCATGGTACTCTTGCCCAGGTAACAGAGTAAGATTCTGTATCAAAAAAAAAAGAATAGAATTCTGTAGAACACCCTCCACCCCAGACCCTTCCACCTATAAATCTTAGCAGAGTTCTGACATTTTACCTCTAGTTGGTTCAAACCTCATAGCATGCATCTGAACCCCATGTCCTCAAAATGAGCTTCTGGGTGTGGGTGGAATGAGTGCTAGGAGGGCATAGGTTTCCACCCCAGCACTGGGACAGGGCCTGAAAACTGGAGGGAGAAGCTCAAGGCTTCCTAGAGAAAGGCCATCAGCCTATTCACAGCCAACTTCCTTCTGAGGATACAAGACCTTCTGTCCTGTTTATGTTTTGAAGCTTGTCATCAGCGCTCACTCTGATGAGAAGCAACAGCAGACTCTATGGAGTAGGGTAAGGTAGCGAGTATATTCTGCCAACAGGTTTGTAAAACACACATGCACAGTTAAAATGGAAAGTGCAGCAGAAATGGCCAGGGTATCTTTGGGGATCAGGGATTAAAAAAAAATATATATATATATATATATGTATCACAACAGAATCGAGCACCACATCTGCAGCTGAAATGGCTGAAAATGGTGCCTGTGTCAACTGCCAGAACCTGGAGGCAGGTGAGAGGCTGTGTGAGCTACAGCAGGTAAAACATGGCACTCTTCAGGCAAGGCGTGGCAACGTGCAGTGGTCCAGGCCATGGGAGAACCATGGCATTGCTTCACGTGCCATGGGAGAACCACTCTTCAACCCAATCCTCACAGCCTGAGCTTATCTCAGAGATCGGAGGTTACAGGGACAGCTCAGCAAAGGCTGAGGTTCTAGAAGCTCAGGAACCAGGGTCAAAGACCCTGAACAAAAGAGAGAGCAAAAGATTCTCTAAGCACCCCTATCTCGAAGGGTTTAGGAGTTCTGTCTCAAGAATGGGGGCAGAGACCAATATATACGGATATATTTCTTACTATTTCACAGTATTCAACAAACATTATTATCGGAGGGACAAGGCAGAAGTCTGGGGTGTCTGTCCAGGACTGGTACCTGCTCACAGATACCTCTAGTCACACTTCCAATCTGTCCCCAAACACTTCTGCTCTGCACTTGCTTTCAGGGGCCCCAAACATTGTATATGGGAGTTGAACACAAATGAGGGCTCTTTAAAAAAGAGCCCCTTCCCAAAGGACTTTAATATACCCAGAACTGACCCTCAGACCTGCTTCCGTCCTGTCTCCTTAAGAAGCAAGAAAAACAAGGCCTGGCCGGTGGGCGGCAGCAGCCCCTCACCTGTACTCAGCCACCCCTCCTGCGTGCTTCTTCATGGCCGTTTCAGAGCTCATCCCGTAGAAGAGCTTGAGCTTCCGTCCATTCCTCTCAATCAGTTCTCCCGCGCATTCGGTATGGCCCGAAAACATCCCTCCCAGCATGACAAAATCCGCTCCAGCTCCTAAGTGCCAAGGAACAAAAGGAAGACGCAGAGAGAAGAGTTCAGGGAAAATAGACTCTGGCAATATCTGAATCCTTCCCCAACTCACCCTCCCTCCCTACCCCACCAGCTACAGTCAAGAGAAAGGCTCGGTCTTCCCTTCTGGAAAAAGGGAGAAGGCCCCCCACCCCGTGCAGGGAATGAGGGGCACGGACACTGGGAGAAACGAATGCAGCCTACCAAAGGCTGGTGGCCAACACACCGGACAGGCACACGGTCACTAACGACCGACTACGACCACCTCCCGAGCAGAGGTCTCCCCCTGCTAGAACCAGAGAAACATTGGAAACTGGGCAACACCTTAGAAAGAGCATCGTCGAATCCTGTTCTCGGTACAATGACTTCTCTGTGACGTTCCTACCAGGCATCCGGCCTCTAAGCTCTCAGGACTCTGACACTTGGTCCTTCTAAGCTATGAAAGGACCTCAGAACAGACTGACCCTCTTACACTAGAGACTGGGGGTGGAGGAGAGAAGCCTCTGTATTATATAAGTATGTAAAGCTCTGTGCACCTCCACCATGAAGAATATTAGACTTCCAGAGTAAATAACATGCCATACTGGCCACCAAATGACATGAAATTTCCAGGACAGGGACAGGAGATGGGTATTGAAGTCGCCTTTGGAGGCTACGTAGGAATAGGACTGGGGCTGGCTCTGTGTTTATCCCAGTGCGTGGCAGGGTTGAGATGCTGAATAACTGCCTGGCAAGAAAGTAAAAGGAATACATGGAAGAAACAATAAAGACAGTCACCATTCCGCATCCTGCTCATAGACAACTGTGCAGAAGGACTCCTCCCTGAGTACTAAGTAAGAACCTGCTACTGCACCTTCTTCTGAGTAAGTCTGCCAAGGGTTTACATTTAGAATAGGAGACGCCAGCAGGATACAGGTGTATTAAGTAATTAGGATGAAGAATCAAGTGGGGGTCTGACTAACCCTGATGAGGAAGAGAAAATGTAGGAGCTCCTGAAAGTTGGTTCTGACACCTTCCATCTGGTCATTTAAACATTTGGCATTTTAGAAAGGTGTGCTCCACAGGGCTGGCCCCTTGGCCTGGCACTCAGTAAGACCTTCCCTGTGAAAGTAAGCTCTGAAGACACTCTCTGCCAGGGTTCCTAACCCGAGTGCTGATTTCTTGGTCCCCACTGTGATTGTAAGGGGATAGATGATGACAGACGTGCAGCCTGGACTCCTGCTGACCACAACCGCAGGGGCAGAGCGCCTGCTGAGGGAATTCAACGGCAGGAACACAGAGCACAGACCCATGTACAGAACGCTTTGAGGGGCTCCTAACTACTGTCATTTTGTAACATGCTCATATCCTTTCCTAATCAGAGTGTCCCCTCACATGGTCCCTTCTCCCTGCACTCTCCCTGCCCTGCCCTTGACTGCAGGACCATGACCTTGTCATTCCCCTCCTGGGCCCTCAAGACCCTCAACTATAAAATAGGCAACCTGGAATGGATCAAGGAGCGATATGTTCCCTTCCACAGCTAAGATCTATGATTAGGATGGGATTAAGTCCCATTTTTATGACATTCTTTGGGTTGCTATGAAACCCTGCTGCTAAAAACACTGCCCATGTTTCCCTTTGTCACTATCAGGGTTTCTGTTTAAAAAAAAATTTTTTTTAACAGAATTCCTAAGACAGAAAGTTTCCCACTACCAAAAAAAAATTTTTTTTTCCTTTTTTTGCTGGCATCAGAAAAGAGTAGGGACAAAGGAACTTTGTCTCTGCCTCCTGCCAGTACCAAGAACTCCCACTGAACAGTCTGGAGCCCCCGGCCATGCAGCCGCTCTGACTTCTGAACTTGGTTTGCAGGTAAGTGGCCGGCACAAGGCTTGGCAGGCCTATTTACTGTTATGTTGAGATGCTGGACTTCCTAGTGCTTTCCCAAGAAAAGCCCAGGACACGCCCCCCTCGTCCCCTCCTGCTCCAAGTCCCACTGGATGGCGGTTAGCAATGCTGCCCCCTAGTGGGAAGCAGGCTCCTCAGTCTGGGGAGAAACTGCCACAGGAATTCCTCCTGTCCCTCCCATCGGATTTCTCCAGGTTCAGTCCAAAAGACGCCCCCCTGCAATCACTAGTACATGTCAGACCTGGCACCACCCTCTTGGACAGGTCCCCCAGCCTTCTTGTCCCTGGGATTAAAAAGCCATGACTTCACCTACACCTGGCTTGCAGGATGTCACCCCTCGATCCATCTCCTAGGCACTTGGCCTGCTCTGCTACCAGCCAGAACCAAACCAATGTCAGGACTTCAGCCAACTGGGGCTGAAACAGAGGGGGAGGAAACTGCAGACAGGCCCAGAACTTCCCCAACAGGTGCCCCTCCTCGTGCACGTTCCCACGCTGCAGAGCTGCAGGCAGCTCCCTCCCTCCCTCCCTCTGCACCAGGGCCCAGCCTTACCAAAGGCTTTGGCGACATCTCCTGGACACGTGCAGCCTCCGTCCTGCGAAAGGAAAAAGCAAGGAGAGGACATCAGCAGATGTCCAGCCAGCCATCCCCTCCCCAAGATGATCCACAACTAGGAGTTGAGATCCCCACCCACAACAGCCCCGCACCCATGTAGGCCCAAATCCCCCAGAGACTGTTGGACTGCTGTTTTCTGACCTCATCGTTTACTCCCTTTGATGCTGTGTCTTCCACTCCAGGAGAGCCATCTGGGTTTCCTCTGGGGGTCAGAGGCTGGCACCACCCACTGCTCACCTGCCTGCCTGGGCTCAGGAGCCCCATGGGGGCAGAAGGCGGCAAGAGCCTCAGCCTCTGCCAGCCCCTTAGGTACGTAACGCGCCTGGCCACTCCACCACCCGTGCTCACTCTCACCCAGGAGTCACCTTTCCCTCTCTGCCTGGTGTGAGCTGAGATTTATTTAGTACTAGGGCTAAATTCGTTTAAAAGCCGAGAAAAGGACATTGACTTAGTCCCTTATCTTTCCAGCCATCCGTCTGTCTCCTATTCCTCATGGACAGTGCACAGTAACCTTACGATCACACAGCCATCCGTTTTTTTTTTTTTTGAGACAGAGTCTCACTCTGTTGCCCAGGCTAGAGTGAGTGCTGTGGCGTCAGCCTAGCTCACAGCAACCTCAAACTCCTGGGCTCAAGCAATCCTGCTGCCTCAGCCTCCCGAGTAGCTGGGACTACAGGCATGCGCCACCATGCCCGGCCAATTTTTTCTACATATTTTTAGTTGGCCAATTAATTTCTTTCTATTTTTAGTAGAGACGGGGTCTTGCTCTTGCTCAGGCTGGTCTTAAACTCCTGACCTTGAGCCATCCTCCCGCCTCAGCCTCCCGGAGTAAGGATTACAGCCACCGCGCCCGGCCCACACAGCCATTCTTGATGCCTACTCTTCCCACACAGAGTACATGCTTAGGCTGTTTAAGCAGCAGAACAGTCTTTCTTGGGGTGTTCAGCTGTGGGGGTGATGTTTAAACACCGGCAACACAGTACAAGGCCTCTAGGATGCAGAGCTTGTTGCATTTCCTTACAAACACGAGAGACGCAAAATGCCCCGGCTGCTATCTGCTACTCCCAATATAACCTGGGTGAAGTTGAAGGACAGCAATCGTATCCCAGAATAGCAGCCACACACACAGGGACAGCCAAGAAAGCCATGGCACACGGGAAGACAGCAACAGCATCAGGGCTCACGTGATGGTGACAGAGCCCAATGCTCAGTTTGGGGTCCAGGAGAAACACCAAGGCCTCAGGGGAAAGCACCTGTCCCCCGAAGGTACCAGGCACGCTCTGGGAAGAGACAGGGAAAAAAGGCGACCTGGGGCGCCTTGTGCTACAACTTCCAGGAAGGCGCACGTACCTCTGGAGACAGAGGGCGTCTACGTAGAACTGGGATGAACAACTCTGCAAAGGACATTTTGAACCCAGAACATAGGGGCTGTGACTCAATCCTCTTTTTCTATTTGCTTATTAGGCCTGTCACTCCAGGAGCTAGAACTCAAACCCTGCTTTGTTACATCTCTGCAGTTCTGATCAAAAGGTAGGTGTGAAGGCTCAATCTTTTTCTTCACAAACATTTACTGACCACAGTTATTTTCTCAATTGTGTTAGTCACGCATGCTCCGCTGACCCCCAGAGGGCACAAGGTGTCGAGGAATGAGTATCTCAGACTATCGCAGACACAGTTTCTCCTTAGAGGATTTCTGGCCCAAACTCTCCATGTGAAGACAGGAACAGGGCTGTGGCTCTACATAGCTTCTCAGTGCTTCGAAGTTCTGGCTCAGTTATTTACTTTCCCTCTCAATGGCGCCACCTCAACAGGCCCTTCACTTGCCCCACCAATTCATTTTAAAATGTTCTTTATCTCTTTGTCAAAACCAGCTCTACACAATAGGGTTCCAAATTTACAGCCTCAAATAGATTAAATAAACTCATGCTCCCATTAAAACAGGTCCTGTACATATGACTTAAAGAAACGTTCTTTTGCATACTCATTTGCATCTCCTGTGGGGTCCTGAAAATTCCATGATTGTGGTCTGTGATAAGGCCTGACTCAGAAGCCCCCTGCTAACAGCACCCCAAGAAAATGAGCCCTTCTCTCCCGGGGACAGGCCAAGATGTCCCCAGTTAATGCAACTGTATGACATGCCACAAAGAGTAAATTGTATGTATTTACAGTGTCACCTATATACATGGTGTGTATGCATTTATGAAATGGACAAAGTAAACCAAACAAGTCAGATAGCAATAGCAACTCAACTTCACATGGTGCCTTAAGACAAAGCAGTCTGCTCCTTGCTACCGCTTACATGTAATTTCCAAAAGCGTTCGAAGTGTCCTTGCATGTTTGGGGAATGGGGGGAGGCAGAATAGTTGGAGTACACTCAGGCAAACTAAGACACACACTTACCTTCATACATAAATATTCATAACTGCTGGGAGGTTATTAAAGCAACAACAATTTGGGAGTATTCTGCCCTGGGCAAATACCCAAAGTAGCATTACAAGGCTTAATTTTTTGTTTTTCCAAAAGAGTTAACATTATATTCAAGTACAAAAGGCATCGCATGTCATGAGTAAGAGTGGTGACTTGATTTGTGAATTGGCAGCATGCCTCTTTTGCTTAAAAATAATTGCTCATGCCTACAATAGAGGCTGGGAGAGCAAACCCAGAGCAGGCAGAGAAAAGAGTTCAAATTGAGTGCCTACCATGAGCCAGGAATTATTACGAATTTAAAAGTCATTTTTCTATTTGAACACAAGAACCCGAAGTTGAATTTTATAGGTGGGGGAAAAATGAGGCTGAGAAATGTTGAATGACTTTCCTAAGGTCACACAGCTATAAAAATGAAAGGACAAGATTAGAACCAGTGGTGACTGGAAAATGATAGCATTTCTGGCAATAGTTATTTTCTTTAGTATGTTTATTTGCATTTCTAACTTGTCCTAGGTTAAACAGATTTTGTTGGGAAATTTTTCAAGCCTCAAAAAAAAAAAACCCAGAAGATTAAATTATTTGAATGAATTCTTTTAAGGCCTAAATAGTGGTGTGACAGGACAAAATTAACTGGTCAGACCTTAATCTTCGCCTATGCAGGGAGTATCCTGAATTTTTCCGCTCTCTGCCTCATGGGCCACAATAAATAGAAACACAACTCAAGCCCAGCCTCTTGGGTAAAAGCAGTGCAGGCTGAACAGACACCATGCTGTGGCTTCCTTTTGAACTTCAACAGCATGGGTGTGCTAATTCAGCAACAAAAGTGTAAAGTGAGACAGCTGGAAGGAAATTGGACACACTGGCAGGATCCAAAACATCTGATGGGTTTCCAGCAGGCTCAGGACTATCAGCAGGTGGGAGAAACCTGCTTGTGTTGCCTTAGACACAGGCTTGGTGGAGGCTATGGCTGCTCTGAAGGAATGAGCTGAAGTCAAGGGTCCAAATCCCACATGTTAATAAATCCAGTTACGTGCTCTTCTGGCTACAACTTGAACTTCTAACCCCATCTAGAAGATCTCTCACCATTGATGGAAAAATAAGAACCTCAGAGCACACAGGTAGGATCGGAAGTGCTACCTTCTATAGCACAGCACCACAGGCCTGGGCTGTCATTGTCCCTAATGTACGAATTCAGAGAAGCTGCTCCCCTAGGTGCTAGCCTATGAGACCTGTTTCTGGAACACTAACATAGCCAGTGCAATCTATAAGCCTCTACTACAGAAGCCAGGGGGTTCTCAAACTTAAGAGCACATCAGAACCACCTGGAGGGCTTGCTAAAGCAGGTTCCTGGGCCTCACCTTCAGAGTTTCTGATTTGGTAGGTCAGGTCTGGGGTGGAGCCCAAGAATTTTTTTTTTAGAGACAAGAGTCTCACTCTGTCACCCAGGCTAGAATGCAGTGACACAATCATAGCTCACTATAACCTTGATGGCTCAAGCAAAACTCGCACCTCAGCTTCCCCAGTAGCTGGGACTATAGACCTATACTACATCACCCAGATAATTTTTTAATTTTTTTGTAGAGACGGGGGTCTTGCTCTGTTGCCCAGGCTGGTCTTGAACTCCTGGGCTCAAGTGACCCTCCTACCTTGGCTTCCCACAGTGCTGGGCTTATAGGCATGAGCCACTATGCCTGGCCCCAAGAATTGCTAACAAGTTCTCAGTTAATTCTGACCCTGCTGGTCTGGGCACCACACTTAGAGAACTGCTGAAATAAGCTACAAATTAGGTGGTGCTGTGTAAAGAGAGCCTCAGTTGATTTCTAATGCCAAGCCTACTTTGGCCAGAGCCCTGTAAACTAAGCAAGTTTGAAGTCTCTAGAACAGGCGTCCTCAAACTGCGGCCCGCCGAGGACATTTATCCAGCCTGCCAGGTGTTTTTGCCGCCGCTGCCTGTCCTGCTTAGCAGCTGACTCATCCCTGGCCCACAGTGCGCATGTGTGGAATGTGCACTGCGCTCTCCAACGGCCCTCCAACGGTCTGAGGGACAGTGAACTGGCCCCCTGTTTAAAAAGTTTGAGGACCCCTGCTCTAGAAAGACATAAAGATGCTATCTCTGAACAAGTTCACAGCAAAACTTTGTTTCTGACCTCCGCTAATTTGGAAATGGCGGTCATTTAAGTAACATATATGATTAGGGTCCATATTTTGACTGAATAGAGAAGACTGATAGTGAACATTATTAGGTAATAGACATGACTAATTACAGAGAAGCCAACTTCTGAAAGAGTTTAATTAGCCAGGAGGGGGTCCAGGAATGTCTATAAAAGCTTCTCTGGTCATTCTCCGCAGCCGGCCTCAGACAAGGCCGCACTCAGGATCTGTGAACCGCTGGCTTACTGGAGAACGGTACGACTGCGTGGGCGCTTCCGAGAGCTGAATACCTACCTCAGCAGACTGACAGTTCTATGTCAGCCTTTTACATACTAGTCATTCAATAAATGGGTGGGTTTTTTTGGTTTTTTTGAGACAGAGTCTCGCTTTGTTGCCCAGGCTAGAGTGAGTGCCATGGCGTCAGCCTAGCTAACAGCAACCTCAAACTCCTGGGCTCAAGCGATCCTCCTGCCTCAGCCTCCCGAGTAGCTGGGACTATAGGCATGCACTACCATGCCCGGCTAATTCTTTTTTCTCTATATATTAGTTGGCCAATTAATTTCTTTCTATTTTTATAGTAGAGACAGGGTCTTGCTCTTGCTCAGGCTGATTCCGAACTCCTGACCTTGAGCAACCCACCCGCCTCGGCCTCCCAGGGTGCTAGGATTACAGGCGTGAGCCACCACACCCGGCCATAAATGGGTGTTAATTTGTTCACTGGAGTAAAAGCTAAAGACAGGGTGTTGAGTGCAGGGTCTTAGATCTGTCATTAACCAATAAACCTGAGATCATTTATTCTAAGCTCTTGCATCAGAGTAAATGTTCAATAAACATTTGCTGAATGATTGGCTGGGTGGGTAAAAACCTTGGATAAGAATTAGAAGGAGCACAGGCATTCAACACAGACAGCAAGTCAAGGACCTGGATCCTCGCTTGGGTTGTTACATGCAAGTCACAAGATGAGAGGCAAAGGCTGCAGTGCCCACATGCTGTAGTTAGGCTCAAGGGAGATGAAATCACCAAGGGGTTTTAAAGAGTATAACGCTCCAAAAGCAGGTCCAGAAATCAAATCGCAGTAGCCTGAAATGCTGAGCTGAAATCAGCAAGCTATCAATCCCCAGGGATATGATATTTCTTGCATTTGGGTGTTTGTGTTATTTTGTAAATCACCCATCAATGATTTAATATGGGAACTTGGCTTAGCAACTGTGCAAGGGGAAAGATCTGAAGGTTTATTTTAATAAATTTAGTAGGCGTCAACATTGTTTTAGAGCCACTAAAAATATGCCGCTACTTCAAATTTATCACACACACACACAGAGGCAATCCCCAGGTTATGGATGAGACACGTTCCTGAGAACATCTTTAGGTCAGATTTGTGTGTAACTCAGATCCGTGAAGAACGGTGCATATGCAGTGGTGATAATAATAATGATAGCAGTAACAATACTATAATGGCTCATAGGTGATAATAATACAGTAATACTGTAATAATACCCCAGTACTAGAACAAGTTACAGAAACTTACTATGCTCCTTCTTTTAATTCAAACGAACAGAACATAAAAACAAACTCATACAAAAAGTTTAGACAGGAGATAGGAGACATTTCAAAAACAGAATATTAAAGGTTGACACTCCTCTTATGTTGCGTCAACACTAGGCTAATGGGAATGTTATGCTTATTTTGATCTTCTAACCAAATCGATAACTTGTCTATTTCAATAATTAATCCACTACACTGCTTAGTAATAATTGATGCTTTCATTGGAGCACTGCTTTCATATGTTCCACCATTCTCACTTTATCCTTTATAATTGTTCCGAGCCACTGGAAACTGATGCCCTCCCAGTGGGTGATGGCGTCTGGCCTTTCTCTGAACATTTAGACACTGCACCAGCAAACTGCTTACACCATGTGGATTTGTTCACAAACATGGAAGAAACTAGTCTCCAAGTTATTGATCTGATTATTTAATCATAAATAATCCTTATGAGGAGCCTTGGGAGCCTGTTTGTAAGTATGGGACACCTTAAGTCAGCTCATCCATAAACAGGGGACTGCCCGTGTCCCCTACACACATATAAATAAAACGTTCACATAAACGGAAGACACTCTAGTACTGTCCTTCGGCTCCAACATGTCCTGCCCCAACTCTGAGTATATCAGAACTGCCACTGTTTGAGTGGCTGTCACACTGATGAAGCTGGAGTAGATGCTTGGGTAAGTTGAGGACAGATCTCGATTTGGCATTCATCCATTCCCTCGTGGTGCCATTCGTGCGGGAGCTTCCCGAGAGTGCCTCGAGAACACTCTCTGCCTCTCCTCACCTCCCTCCCTCCCATGCATTTGCCAACCCTCGGAAATTTAATTCCTGCCCCCAACATGCCCCCAAGCCTGCTCTCCCAGTTCCCAAGAACCCCTGGTTCCAGCATGACCCTGCAGCCCACTTGCTCTTGCTTCCCAGCAGCCCCTGCCCCCTACCCCGCCTGGCCTTCTATGGCGTGGGCCCGCTCCTTGGTTCCCAGGCCAACCTCACCTCTCACCCTAACACTCTCCCCAGGCTCCTTCGTCCACTCCCAAGGCTCCCATGACCCTGGGGCTAACAGCACCCAGGCCTCCTGCCCGTGAACCCAATGCCTCGTGGATTTCCTCTTTGATGCCCCTCAAAATCAACACACCCCAAAGTGAACTTCATACCCACCCGAACCTCTTCCTTTGCAGCTGTTCCTGCTGTCAGTGCACAGACAGGTAGGGCAGCAGCGCCTCTTCCTCCTTTACCAGGTCCCCAAGCACCTGAGCAAGTGCCCAGGCGTGTTTAATTCTGCCTCCTAAATGCCGGTCAGTTCTGTGGGTGGCTCTCAAGTCTGCTGCCACCACCTAGTGCAGGGCACCATGCCCTCCCGCCTGAATCACCAGCGCCCTCCCAGCTGCGCTGCCTTCTCATCTAGCTCCTTGCTAGTCCCCCGAATGCAGCCAGTTCAATCTTTCTGAAAGACAAATCAACCCACCCGGCACTATCCTGCTTAGACCTCTTCAATAGCTCCCTAGTGCTCTTAGGAGGAAGTCCCGATGCTGATGCCCAACAGCTCTTGTGCACATCTGCCCTGAAGCTTACTCCCGCTACCCCCACCCCTGCCCCTCCTGCCTCACACCCCACCCCAGACACAGGGACTCAGATGTGGTTCCCCAAAGCTCTGCAACCACCAGGCCTCTCTGTCACACCCCAGGAAACCTTTCTGGACCTCCGAATCTGGGATACCCAGCCTGTAACAGGTTGAGTTGTGTCCCCTACAAAATCCACATGTTGCCATCCTAACCCCTAGTATCTCAGAATGTGACCTTATTTGGAAATGGGGTCCTTGCAAATGTCATCAGTTAAGACAAGGTCATCCTGGGGGAGGGTGGCCCCTAATCCAACAGGACTGGTGTGCTTCTCAAAGAAGAAATCTGGACCTAACACACACACACACACACACACACACACACACACACAACGCCATGTGAAGGCTGGAGCTGGGCTGCCACAACCCAAGGGACTACCAGAGGCTCCTACAGAGGCCTGGAGCAGATCCTTCCCTGCGCCTGCAGAGAGAGAGGTGGCCCTGCCAGCGCCCTGACCTCACCCTCCCCGCCTCCAGAACTGCCAGGCCCGGGGTGTCTGACACGGCAGCCCCAGCAGACTAGGATGCCCTCCTTGTGTTCCCAAGGTGCCACATGTCCCCCGCCACACTACCTGCTACCTCGGTTGAGCGCCGCCTGCTGGCCCTGGTCAGTCGCTGCCTGCTGGGCCTGCTGCGACCACAGCCCGGGTCCCTCCCAAACCAAGACACCCCGGGCCCCCAGCCCCACTGGAGACTCACGGAGATGATGTGCCCCTTCAGGCCATGGGCGGAGTCGGCACACTCGATCACTGCGCTCAGCTGGGGGTAGCCCACCCCCGTCTTGGTTCGGGTGGTGCACACGGAACCTGGGAACCCCACGGAGACACAGTTATACACGGGCAAAATGTGACCCAAAAACAGCCCCCACCACCTTCGCAGCCCTGCCTTACCGGCTGGGAGCAAAGCAGCCTCGGCAGAGGAGACTGGCAGAGGAGGGGAGGGGGCGGGCCACCCTGCCAGTGACAGAGGTCACTGTGAACCACACCACCTGGCCACACACCCCCTCCGGCCCTCCTTCCTGTCATCACCTTCCCTCTACCATGCACGTCCCTGCCACTCTCCCCGTGGGACCAGCTCCCATGCAGTGGCCGCGCACCCCCCCTCTCCCACTCCCCTCTGCTCCCCTCACTGCCCCACACAACCACACTCTGCTTTAGGGGGCCTCTCAGAATCCACCCACAGCCTGGAACCTTCTTTACCTCCAAGCTCTGCCAAACTACTCCCCTCTCTCAACCTCACTGCCTGCCTGTGAAATGGAAATTAAAGCACATACCTCCCCTGGGGCTGGTGGCAGACAGCAAATGACACAGGGAGGGGAATGGCTTGGCCCAGGGCATGGCTTGCAGAAAGCTCTGGAGAAAAGGGAGCGCCCCGACCCCACCTCACCTCACTTAGCTCCGTCCTCGCTCTGGCATCTTTATCACAGGTCTCCCTGTTCAAGTCCCCTCCCTGCTTTACCCAGACCAGCCACATCGTGCTCCTCTGCTCCCTCCCTGCCACCTACTGCTTGGGACCAGAAAGTCTCTTCCCACCTGGGGTCTCCGCACATGATTCTCTCTCTCTCAACACTCAACTCTACCCCCCCAACCAGTCCCCTTCACCTAGCCAACCCTGTTTCACCTTCCCAGCTTCATCTTAAATGCCATTGCCCTAGGGAAGTTGTTCATCCTATCGCTTATTTCAAAAAGAGGCATTCAAAGAATTATTTATGTAAGGACGCCAGGGATCTGTTTCCTCTGCTGGGTGGTGAGCTCCATGGATATTCATTGTCAGCGGGTGCTGAGAGAGAGCCTGGTACATAATAAGGTGCTATAAATAGTCACCGAAAGAATGTGTGGGCTCAAGAATGAATGAGTCACCCACACCCCTGTCTCCACTGCCACTCGTTCAGCCCATCCCAGCTGTCTTGTGGTGCCCATGATGGGTGCTCTGGGGCCGGCTTACAGGCAGAGGTGAGCTCCTCCCCGCCCCAGCCTCCTCCCCCTGCGCCCTGCCACCACCTGTGGGAAGCCAGTGAGCTTGCCACAAATTTCTCCCAGGCGTCTCTAGGGTCAAGATCAGATAGAGACACGCGTCTATACTCCCCAGGCCGGGATCTAGCGGAGAAACCAGGAGAGGGACGGAGCCACCCTCTTCTCCTGCAACCACCTGCAGGCCACCAGCCACTGAGTCCTGGCGGCTGCCTGTGTCCACCCTGGCAACAGGCCGAGCCCACAGGTGTCATTCCCACCAGGCACCCGGTGACCGGACATGCACTGTACAAAGCGGGCTGGGAGGTTCAGAACCTCTGCTACAGAACGGGGTCTTCTCCGCCTCTCCCACTCAGCCGCTAGATCAAGCGGTAGAATGGGGGGCAGGGGGCGCTGCAAAAAGCCTGCAGCTCCCCACGTGACGAGGGCCTGACAAAGCTCAGACCAATCGCCTTTCTTGGAAACAGCCAAGGAAAAATTTCAAATAAGGCACTGGAGAGGTCTTGATCAGCACTCAGGTGAAAGAAGAAATCAGTACATTATCTTCTCCTCATTAGAGGGCCAGGGAAACCCATTTTTAATACTTTTTTCCTAGTTCCCAGGAGTTTCTCAGCTAATGAACCTTTTTGTAATGCTATCATTTACATATACAAACACCCAGTATAAATACTATAAAGAATTTATGAGACTTGAATATGGTCTCCAATCAATTTAAAGTAGTTCCCAAGCACCAGGCTCCAAGAAGGCCCCCAACTCTCTTTAGTCTGGTCTGTTCTAGATGGGCTGGGGTGGGGGGAGCAGCTGAAGGCTCAAGATAACATCGAGAAAAGCTCTTTAGGAGCCAAGATATGTCTCACACACCTTCACATCCTAACCTGCACAATGGCAGCTAACAGACACGCATATGATTGAATAGGTGGCTGGTATTTTTTCTTTGGAAAAAAGTCTTCCTGGTCTATTAGCCTATTCTATTATTAATCTGGTCTATTAGAGCCTACCCTCAGGGTGAGCTCCTGCTAAGCAGGGACTGGGCCTTATCCTTTCTTTGGCTTTCCAATAATGGCAGACAGACACTTGAGGAAAGACCAGAGTTATCTTTCTTCTTGCTCAGAATACATTACGAACTGGCTTACATGAGTGGCAATATGAAAAGCCCAATCTTGCAAATCCCCCTGTATAAGCTTGGGTATTTGTATGAACCTACAGTTCTTCCTAACAGTCTCTTCCAATGCATGCTCTTCCCTCGAGGCTGATGACCGTGCCAAGTCACAATGCCATCGCCTGCCTGTTAGCAGCACCCTTTGCCACTGACTCCTCTCATGCTGGTTTATGGTTTGCTTCCTTTTTTGGCAGTGTCTTTTGAGTGGGAGATTTCTGTTTTAAATCTTTGCTGTTTTTTAGTCCCAACTGAAAATGTCTATCTTTTATCCTTCTCTCCAATTTTAGTGTCTGGTAAATAAAGGACATGCAAGGATGAATTTGAAAACATGGCAGCTCATCTTCAAGTATGGCAAAAAGGGAAGATGAACACCAACTGGCCCGAGAGAAAACGGCACCACCCAGGGTAAGGACAGAAGGGCTCCACCTCATTCCTCCACTTGTCAATGCATGGTCCTGGGAGAGAATGCCTGAGAGAAGGATATTGGCAAACTCTGTGACCAATGTGTGTCAGGCAAGGAGCCAAAAGTGATAACTGCCTGGGCCACAGGTCAAATTCAAAGGTGGCCTCATTGCTGCAAGCTTATTCACAATATTTGGTGTCCTTCAAACATTCACAAAAACTCGACTCATTCATGTCCGTTAACTATCCCCATGGATTCTTCACTTCGCCTTCCTTTTCAAGGTGTATGGGGCCATTCATGAAATCTGCATTCTTTTCTTCCACATTCATGTTCTGGAACCAGACCTTCATATTCTAAGCACATCCAAACTCATTTAGAAGGGCCCTGAGGGCATGAGAAAGCAGCTCAACAATGATACTTCTCATCAGGGGCTTCCTACGGAAGCTTAATCAATGATGCTTCCAGAAAAAAAAAATGTGCTTTGAACCTGTGGATGAGTCATTCATGCATTCCCTTCCAGCCATCTCTAAATCCCACCCCGAGCCACAGATCCCATTCTCTCCCCTCCCCCACACCCTCTGTTGTGCTCCAGATTGTCTTACCTGGTCCAACTCCCACTTTGATGATATCTGCTCCGGACAGAATAAGCTCTTCTACCATCTCTCCAGTTACCACGTTCCCTGCCTGAGACAGAAAGAACACAGCTCAAGACCATGAACTACTCCTGGTGACTGAGGACCTCTACACCTGAACTCAAGGATATACATATCCTAAAGTCAAAAAAAAGCCTGGGGGACACTGGACCCAATTCCTGAGTCTACTCAAGTCGGACACTGTGGGCCAAAGGGTCCTGGTTTTCTTTCCCGCTGAATAAGAACACAGAATTTGACACGTGAAGACCACTTCTGGGAAAGACCCCTGGGAGAGCTGCTGGCATGAGAAAGCACAGCACTATGTGATTTTAGAACTAGAAGATATCTTAGAGGATCTAAGTCAGGGCTTTTTGGACATCTCAGCAATGGACAAAACAAAATCTTACGATGAATGCAAAATAAGCAACGCAACACTCTTCAGTGATTAAAATCTTTACTGTTGGGCATAAAATGCTTTCCTGTCTGTAAAACCTCTGAAGAACCTCTGTGGAAACCCAGGGAGCCAGCATAAGAAAAGAGTTAAGAAAACACCTGGGTGCCCTGCTCTAGCACTGGGGTTCCCATCTAGACAAGAAAAGGCAGATGGGCCCTTATGGACCACATAGCATTGGCATGTGTTCTGTTTACGGAACACAAGGCTCTGGCCCAAGGAATAAACATAGAAGCCAGGAAGCGGCGGATTCTATCAACCAGAAGGATGTGTCTGGTTTGGAAATAGTACAAGTTCTTTCACTGCAGGGGTCTGGGAGTGCAAAAATAGCCCTTTTTATTACAACTCACTGCCCTGTGGATTCTTCAGCTGGCATATAGGATACTTGGCAAGACGCCCCTGACTGAGTTTTCACAACTGTGCAAAGTCATGCTTTGCAAAATGCATCCCTACTCCACTCTACTCGTATTTTCTGCACGGAAGCCCAAGCGTCTTTTTGCTGAATTGATTCCCAGAGGGAATTTTTCATTTTTAACCTAGTAAAAGGTGACTTTTCACTTCTTTATAAAAGGATGTTGGGAAAAAGTGATGGGGAATGCTCAAAGCTACTTTAATTCCAACAGAAGCTGACAATGGAAACCGACAGCCCAGAAAGAGAACCAGAGGGAGATTAAAGAATTAAAGTAAAATTTATATCCCCCCAAATTCAGAAAACCTTAAATACTAGTAACAAGCATAAAGGTGAAAAAACATAAATACAGAGCTGTTTACATAAAACTAAAAACTGATATCCACAGAAACACACACATACGATCAACAAATAACCAGAGATCTGCAATGATGACAGAGGGTTACTAACCTTAACATAGTAAGAACTCTTCACAAATCTATAGGAAAAATGCTAATATTTCATAGAGTTAAGTGCCAAAGGACATGAGCAAACTAATAAAAGAAATAAAATGGCTAATAAAAACAGAGGAAGTATTCAATCTCACTAATAAACAACCAAATGTAAATTAAGATAGCAATGAGGTACTACTTTTTACTTAACAAATTACCAAAAAAGAACTGGACTCGAGCTCGTACTTCCTCACTGCTTAACTTGCTAAATGACCAAGTGAAAACAACAACAACAACAAAAAAAAACTTAGAGAAACTACTCTCAGCCCTCCAGACAATTTCATTTTCAATGTGGATTCTTTTTCCCCAATCTGGTGCCGCCTCTGAACCATTTTATTTTTCAAGGGCCTACTTTAGGCAAAATAAATCGATTTAAGTCAGTTTACAATGCCCCATAATACTCTGAAATAAAAAACAAAAATCTAAAAAATTAAAATGTCAGCAGCAAGAAATAAAATAAAATAAAATCCTACTAATGTTTTGAGATCATTTAAATCAAATTGCTATCTCTTTCAGAAAGCCTCCCAGTTAGAAGTGACCAATTCTTTTGAATTCTCAGTGTCACTTTGTACTTCTCTGATGTCACTTAGTACATTCTATTATGTACTTTATTTATATTTATGTGTGAATTTTTAAACTTGGTAGAACTTTGGCAAAAAGAAAAATATTTTCTTGTTCATTTTTTTAGTTCTCTATATTGAATTAACTGAATGTTGTTTAATATGTTAGTGTTACACTGATTTGACTTGCTTTGAAATTTATTAAAGTTCTCTACACTAAAGGAATAGATATTTGCCACCAAAAAAAAAAAAAAAAAAAAAGTCAGCTCACAATGGACATACCATTGTGAGGGTCAAAGTAAATTTTAAAGGATCAACAAGGCTGGCACTGTTTTAGAACCCAGAAGCTTCTACAAATGTCTCCCTCTCCCCTTAGTTACCTGCATGGCTCCTGTAGCCATCTGTGGTCAGAACGTGGTCACCGTTGCTAGGTGGAAAAACCCAGAGTGATTATGAATGCCTCAACCATGTGGCACAACACAACCAGCAGTGGATGGGGAGTTTCCACTGGCGGAAACAAAAAGCTGTCTATGCGAGTTGGAAACCAAGAAGGGCAAAAATAAGGGAAAGGAGGAAAAAATCAGAAATGACAAAATCAGAAATGAGAGCAATGACAGGAGTATGGTCAGGCTTTGGTGAAGTCCTTGGCCTACCACTACAGTGGCCTCTGGACATGCGGCATGATGGGGGGGCCGGGAGGAGCTGTCGGGGGGGTGATCATGTGAGGAGGAGGAGTCTGCTTTATCTGGGCACGAAGCACCTCGGGAGTGGAGTGGATACAGGACTGTCAGATCTTGGCTGCACACAGCAGCTCAGCACTCTGGCCACTCAGGTAGTTCATGCACGTTCATTTCCTGGGCAGACACGATAAAACGGAAGCTGTGAACGCTGATCTGGGCCCTGCACCAGGAAGGTGGGGGTTTCAGCTAGATGTCCCCTCTTCCTGGGGAGGCTGAGCACCGTCCAGGCTCCCTCATGCTCTGGACGGCAACAAATGTTCCACCTTGTCAAGGAGAGGTTGAAGGCCAGGGGAAAAGACATAAAAAGCAACAAAACTGGCCCAGGCACAGTGGCTCACACCTGTAATCCTAGCACTTTGTGAGGCCAAAGTGGGAGGATTGCTTGAAGCCCAGGAGTCTGAGACAAGCCTGAGCAAGAACAAGACCCTGTCTCTACAAAAAATAGAAAAAATTAGCCGGGTGTGGTGGTGCACACCTGTAGTCCCAGCTACTAGGGAGGCTGGAGCAGGAGGATCACTTGAGCCGAAGAGTTTGAGGTTGCTGTGAGCTAAGACACCACTGAACTCTAGCCTGGGTGACACAGTGAGATCGTCTCAAAAAAAAAAAAAGTTGCTATGGTCTGAATGTTTATTTCCCCCAAAATCCATGTGTTGAAATCCTTACTCCCAAGGTGATGGTATCAGGAGGTGGAGGCCTATGGTAGGTAATTAGGTCATGGAGGCGAGCCCTTATGAATGGGATTAGTGCCCTTATAAAGGACACCTGGGAGACCCCTCTACCACATAAAGTTACAGTGAAAAGACATTGTGTAAGGCAGGGAGCAGACCCTCACCAGACACTGAGTCTGCTGGTGCCTTAATCTTGGACTTCCCAGAACTGTGAAAATAAATTTCTCATTTCTGTAGGCTATGCAGTTTATAGTATCTTAATACCCTAAGTTATACAACAGCCCAAACAGACTAAGACAAAAGTCCTCTGAGCAAAACTCAAAAACCAAAACTGATTCACCACAAGTTTTCAAGCTTTCCTTTAGATCCCAACATTTATGACAAAATAAGTTCAGAAAGACCTAGGGTCGGCTGGGTGCAGTGGCTGACACCTGTAATCCCAGCATTTTGGGAGGCTGAGGTGGGAGGATCACTTCAGGCCAGGAGTTTGAGATCAGCCTGGGAAACATAGATAGACTCGGTCTTTACAAAAAATAAAAAAAAAAAAAAAAAAAAATGAGCCAGGTGCAGGGCATGTACCTGTAATCCTAGCTACTTGGGAGGCTGAGGCAGGAGGATTGCTTGAGCACAGGAGTTTGGGATTACAGTGAGCTACGATCATGCCACTGCACTCCAGCCTGGCCAACAAAGCAAGACTCTGTCTCTAAAAAAATAAGTAAATAAACAAAGACAGACCTGGGGTAGAATGATGCTGGACCTCCCTCTTACTGTGTGGTTTTGAGCCAGTCACTTCAACTCTAAGTCTCAGTTTACCCTGCCATATAAAATAGGGCTAGTCATACCCACTTGCAGTCATTATAAAATTTATAAAGAAAGTTCTCTCAAATTCTGAGCACTGTGTGTCTCAGTGGTGCTCAGCAAATGTCAGACCCTCAACTTAAGAGTTCTGCATATTGCTCTGCTACCCATTATTTTTTTAGTTTTATTCTATAATTATGGTCAAATACACCTAACATAAAGTTTACTGTTTTAACCATTTTTAGAGGTACAGAACAGTGGCATGAAGTACATTTGTTCACATTGTTGTGCAACCCTCACCATTATCTACCTCCAGAACTTTTTCATCATCTGAAACTATCCTCATTAAACAGTAACTCCTCTCCCCACTTTTTATGGGCTCTTCTGAGGTCCTCTGCCAAGAAAACTCTTTCCCATAGAATGATCAAAGGCAGAGGTCAGCCGACAGGCAGCGAGCTGGATTTGGCCCACAGCCTGCCAGCCCCAACATCGGGGATGGAGTACCAGTCCCAGCGCCTGCTCCCGAGCACATGGAAAAACGTCCCTCCACCTGCCCGCGGAACCACGGATGCTGTCAAAGCGATAACCACCTTTCAGATCACGTTAAACTGAGTTTATTGTGTGACTCCCGGAGATAAAGATCACCTGCACTTCTGAGACTCTTCATAGCTTTCAGCCCGTAAAAAAGCGAAAACAGGAAATCCAGGGAACGAGGTCCGAGAGGTGCCATTATCAGCCTTATTTATACACGTCCTTTGTGCCTCAGGGATGCACGCTCAGCCAGCAAAGCAGCCCAGGCCCCCACACCTATAAGGAGTACCAAAAGGAGGTGTCCACCTCTCTGGGCAAAGGTATAGAGCAGAGGCGTCTCTGTGTGGCTCAGAACCTTGCCTGGCCAGGCGTGGTGGCTCACACCAGTAATCTAGCACTCTGGGAGGCCAAGGCAGGAGGATTGCTCAAGGTCAGGAGTTCGAAACCAGCCTGAGCATAAGCGAGACCCCCGTCTCTACTAAAAATAGAAAGAGATTAATTGGCCAACTAAATATATATGGAAAAAATATTAGCCGGGCATGGTGGCGCATGCCTGTTGTCCCAGCTACTCGGGAGGCTGAGGCAGGAGGGTTGCTTGAGCCCAGGAGTTTGAGGTTGCTGTGAGCTAGGCTGATACCACGGCACTCTAGCCCAGGCAACAAAGTGAGACTCTGTCTCAAAATAAAAAAAGAGAAAAAAACACAAAAAACAAAAACCTTGCCTGTCCACAACTGCTGGGGAAAGAATGCAGGTAGGTGAATGTGCCATCAGCCATGCATGGAAATGCCGAGGCCTTGCCCATGGCCCCCGGGGTATCCCCGACTATGGAGGTGGCGCTGTCCCAGGGGAACAGAGCTAGGCCTCCAGTCTGCTCTGCACAGATGAGGTCTCACACACCTGCCTCCTCCAGACCGAGTCAGAAAGAGCCACCAGCACAAAAGCATTCCTCAGACCCAACAGAGGGACCTCTACATCCCAGCAAGTCTCAGCCAGTAGCACGAGGCTGGTGACAGCATGGTGTGACAATCGCAGGCCCCAGCCAGTCACCTGGCCCCCAACACCAGGTCTGCCATTTACTAGCTGTGTAACCCTTGCAAAGTTCCCTGAGCTCTCTGAGACAAAGTTTTACATCAATAAAAGTATCATTATCCTAACTCAAAGATTTGTTATTAGAAAAAAAGTACCCAGTCGAAGTTTGTGCCTCTTCCACAGTACCTGGGAGGCACCCAGAATACATGATTCTCTTTCCTCTCTGGAAACTGCCAGGCACACGGCGACAGGACTTGTTCCGGTCTTCTCTCCATAAGCCAGCACCTCCACAGGACCCTGTTCCGTCAAAGATATTCCCTACAAATCCATTCCCCTCCCCATGTAGCAAGGCTCACCTTAGACGAAAGACAAGAGGAAAACCCAGGATGGCCCGAGCACAGAGAGCAACAAGCTCCCACTCCTAACGCAGGGACTGGGAACTGGCAGCTTCCACCAGGAATGTTTCTGAGCTTCCCTTCTGCTCACAGCATTGTCACGATCACTGACACTCAGCACTCACATCTTTCAGTTCCAAAACACTGGACAAATGCTAGTGTGCCTTCACAATGCCTCCAAACGCCATAAGAGAAATTACACTTTCAAAACACCAAAAACCGAGTTTTTGAATGAATCACCAATTTCAGGGGTCAGGGCAGGCAAAGAATGGCTTAGGAATAAATATCTATGTCGCCAAAGTCTCCTGTTCATTGCTGGGGAAACCAACAAGACCAAGGAAAGCACATCACCTCTGGGCCCTCACTGGTGGCAGCCGCCCAGAGGGCTGTGGGAACTCTGCACCATGTCCCCTCCCAGCCTCATCCCCCATAGCAACCCCAAGCTCTGCACTCCTACCAGCCTCCCTCCTTCCTGCACCACCCTGTCGCCCCTGGTCTTGGTCCTTGCAATGGAGAGCTCTGGGGCACTAATGGACTTGTGCTATCACATGTGACACAGGTTCTCCCTCTCTTCTTTAAACAAACAACCCCAACACACACCCCATCCTCCTTCTCTTTTTCTGAGCAACTGTTGGGAAGGCTGCACTGTTTACAAAACAGAAGCCCATCTGATCACCACAGTAGTTCTCCAGCCATACGATCCTCAACCTCCTTTTCTCACAGGTTGTGAACTACAATAAAATCTTAAGGCTCCCCCACCACTGGCTGCCTGAATGGACCCCCTCTTGGCCAAGGGGATACCCTAAAACTGAGTTGCTGGCCATGAGAAGGGAGGTCAGATGTGCCTGATCATGTCCTTCTCCTTTCTTAGAGATATCCTTAGTTACTCATTAATGAGCCTAAGGCTATTGGATACAAACCTGCAGGTCCTCAATTTACACAACAAACCTCTGTGTCTGGGTATGCCTCTGGTAGCTTCTCTCCGATTAACAGCCTTTCTTATCTTAAAACATTCCAAGCCTTTAGACAAAGCTTTATTTCTTTAACCATTTACAAATCAGAGAATCTTTAAACCCACCCATAACCCGTAAGCCCCCACCTTTTCCAGCCAAACCAAAGTACACCTTCCATGTATTGATTTAGGACTTTACGTGTAATCCCTGTCTCCCTGAAATGTATAAAACCAAACTGTAACCCAACCACTACGAGTCCACTTGCTCAAGGCTTCTTGGGCATGGCTCCAAGCTATGGTCCTGAAATTTGGACTCAGAATAAACCTAAGTTATTTTATAGAGTCTGGCTTCCATTCAGAAAGAATGCCACTTCCCCAGTGTGACTCAGCTCATAGCTTCATACTGACTGTTTGTCTCCCCAAAAAATTCGTATGTTGAAACTTAAGCCCCTAGGTGATGGTATCAGGAAGTGGGCCTTTGGGAGGTGATTAGGTGATGAGAGTGGAACCCTCATAAATGGGACTAGTGCCCTTATAAAAGAGGCTTGGGGGTGCTTGTTTGCCCCTTCCACCATGTGAGGACACAGCAAGGCAGCATCTATGAGGAAGAGTGACTCGGAAAACGCCGGGCGCTGGGACGCGGCCACTCGCCACCTCTCCATCACTCCGCATCCCCGCAGGCCGGCGCTGTGCGTGGCCAGTTGGAGAGCACACTGCTGGGGCCCCGCGTGCTGGAATGCCGCAGGGCCAAGGGCCCACGTGCCACCACCTGCTTCCTGGCCCCGCATGCTGACGTCCTGTCCACTGTCCAGGCCGTGCTCAGTGCTAGGCCGCCTCCTGTCATCCGGCCACGCTGCTCGCATGATCCTGATTGGATAATTTTTGAATCCCACTGTTGCTGATTGGATGTTAAAGCTTGTTGCTGATTGGATGTTAAAGTTTGTTGCTGATTGGATGTTAAAGCTTGTAGTTGATTGGACGCTTTTGGAGTCCTACCAAGGGTATAAAAGCAGGAGGAGAACAAGGAAGGGGGCGTGGAGAAGGTCAGAAGACGAGAAGAGAGCTGTAACAGCTGTGCTGAGCCTGCTGGCTGAATAAAGGCTGTTCTCCGGTTCTTCGTGCCCCTCGGTTCTTTGCCCTGTCAAGAGCTGTAGCGCTAGCTGTACACATTGCCACAAAAAGAGGACCCTCACCAGACACCAAATGTGCTGGTACCCTGATCTGGGACTTCCAGCCTCCAGAAACATGAACAATACATCTCTGTTGTTAACAAACCAGTCAGTTTATGATATTTTATCTTAGCAGCCCAAACAGATGAAGACAAAGGGCATTGAGTTAGCAATTTTAACAGTGTTACAACCAGCTGCAAAGTAGAGAGAAAGGCAAAAGAGCTCAGGAAATTTCACCCCAAAATATGACTGCTTGGTATAAAGAGTATTTTGGAATTGCAGCATTGGAGGGGGCTTTCCTTCTGTCTGCATAAACAAAGGGGACAACTGACTTCCCTTTTTCTCAATACACTACAGAATACCACCAGACCCAGCCCAAATCATTTAAAACATAATACCTGCCTCTCATGTTATTTTACAAGTCACTCTGTTTCCTCCATCCATTCATCCTCCCTAGCAACCCTTTAAGCCCCTAAACAGAATTACCAACACTCCTCATTTTCCCCCCTCCCCTCCAAAAGGCCCGTATAAAAATATCTGAACTTCACTGGGATACTGAGTAATCAATCACTCTGTGATTCTCTCCATGTGCATGGTAAATAAACCTTTCTCATTTAATCTGCCTTAATTGTGAGTTGATCTCTCAGTGAACTTTCAGGGGAAAAGACAAGTTTCCCCTCACCCCTACAGAGGAAAAAAGCAAGGGAGGCATCTGGAAACCAGTATTAAAAATTAGCTCCAGGAGCCACGGAGACATAAACTAAGGCAGTGAAAGTCAAGTATACTACCTAGCAAAAGAGGATACAAAAGATATAAAGGATTACCATTAATACAAGGTTCAAAAATCACGTTGTTTAGGAATGCATAAGTAAGTGGCAAAACTGGAGACAGCAAAGATTACCACCACGGTTAGGATGGGGGTTCCTCTGAGGTGGTGAGTGGGGTGCTCCTGAGTGTCGGTGCATGGAAAGGGTGCTTATTTTATGACTATTTATTAAACTTCCATGTTTTCTGCACTTTTTCTGAATGTGTCACATTTCACGATGTATAAAATAAATTACAAAAAAAAGGTGGAATCAATAAATCGCCTGGTTAAATCCATGTAATTTCTGATTCCTGATCCTTCATAACTAATTTGTATACTAAAATGTCAATAAATGTAAACAGCAGTTTCCCAAGTTCATTAGTCCCTCATGTCTCCAGAGCTATGGAAATAGGAGAGGTGAACTAGAAAGGTCTAACCTGTCAATGGCAACCTTGGGCCTATCTCGTCCCATAACTCTCAGGAAGGAATGAACAAAGGACGCTTCCCAGGGTCAGCAAATATTTGTCAAGCTCTTTCTACAGACCCAAGCAGGGTCTGCAGGTTTAATACTATATGCTGTTTATGTGCTAGCAGGTCCCAGCCGGGGCCTGGGCGGTTCTGTTGTCCTTCTACTGTCCTGGGAGTCCAGCTTTCTGTTTTCCAAGAGAAGACATGACAGCAGGGGGCAGAGGTAGAGCATAGACACATAAGCACTGCTGGGTCACGACAGCGGGTGACTTCATCACCCTCCACTACCTACTGCCCAGTGGAAGGAGCCAGCTTTATCAGTAAGGTTAACAAAGACGGGTTATGTTGACAAGTCTCAGTGGGCAGTATGTGTTAATGGGCAGAGCTTGGACTGCACAGTCAGACTGACGTGGCCTCAAACCCCCAGTTCTGTCACTTAATGTTGATGTGGCCTTATGAAAATTCCAAATTCCAAGAACAGATCAGAGCTTAAGATTCCTCAGGGGTAGTAAATTCAAGATGATAGTTTCTACTCTTTATAGAAACGCCATAAAGAAAAGATGCAAACCTTCAGAAACACGGCATGGATTTGCTTGACGTAAGAAAACAAACAAACTCCTTTTCTTACTCTTACAACCCAACACAGAACACATCTATGACCAAAATGGGGAGGGCTCGCCACATACCAAGTAACTCTCCAGCAGGCACCTACAGGTGTTCTACAATTCTACTTGACTCTGACACTACCGACCTAGAGACAGTGTCAGACCCCACATGTTAGGGCTCAGTCCCACAAGACCCCCCAAGCCCATGCCTCAGATGCCAACTGTAAGGAGTAGCTTACCCACAGCTTCTGTCCAACGTGGCTACAAACCAGAGGTTCCCACGACTCCCTTTCTCGGGTTCAATTAATTTGCTAGGGCAGCTCACAGACTTAGGGAAACACTTCCATTTACCAGCTTATTATACTAATAAAGGACATGATGAAGGATACAGATGAACAGCCGAATGCAGAGACACAGGACAAGGTCTGGAGGAGCCTCTGTCTGCATAGGGTTGGGCGCACCACCCTCCCAGCATGCGGGTGTGTTTACTAACCAGGAAGCTCTCCAAATCCTGTATTCTCGGGGTTTTCATGGAGGAGGTCTCATCACACACGCACGAGAGATTTTGAACTCAATTTCCAGCACCTCTACCCTCTCTGGAGAATGGGGATGGGGCTGCAAGTTCCAAGCTTCCATCATGGCTTGGTCTGCCCTGTGACCAGCCCCCTCCCAAGAGCCCACCAAGAGTCACCTCGTTAGAACGAAAGCTGCCTCTCTCACCCAGGAAATTCCAAGGGGTTAGGAGCTCTGTGTAATGCTCTTAGCACTCTGGAAACTACAAAGGTTCTAGAAGCTCTGTCTCAGGAACCAGAGTCAAAGACCAAACATTAGAAGCAAAAGATTCTCCTACTACCCCTACCTACAAGGGTTTTAAGAGTTCTGTCTCAGAAAGTGGAGGCAAAGACGATGTATACAGATATATTTCTTATTACTTACAATATTCAACAAACATTATTATCAAAAAACAATGAAGTTGGCAGCACTATTATAGAGGGTAAAATGAATTTTGCTATTTTCCACCCGACTTCTAACACTGGTACAGCAGGTTGACCTTGGAACAACTCTTGATCCTTCCTTCCTGTGTGTTTGGAGAGCATAAAATACATTAAAAATCTTTAGAAGTCCTTAGAACATTTAACTCCATTAATAGTTAAAATTCCTGCCTCCCAACTTCCTTACAATGATGAAATGTGAGAAAAAATGAAGTTCAAAATTCAAAAAAAAGAGGTTAGGTAAATTATCTAGGCATCAGTCAATAAGTGCCATGGTAACTAAGCCCAGTAAAGACACGCAAAATTACAGCACAGGTTTTTCCAAAAGCCTAACTGTGAACCCCAGAGCTTCTATTTGCTTTTTCTGCAAATCTGTCTTGCCCAGAAGTCACAAATACACATTCCTTTTGGCTTTTTTTTTTTTTGCAGGGTTTTACTCTGTTGCCTGGACTAGAGTGCAGCAGCGTCACTATAACCTCAAACTCCTGGGCTCAAGGGATCCTTCTGCCTCAGCCATCAGAGTAGCTGGGACTACAGGTACACATCACCACAGCTGGCTATTTTTTTTTATTTTTCGCAGAGATGGGGTCTTGCTACGTTGCTCAGGCTGGTCTTAACTCCTGGCCTCAGGCAATCCTCCCACCTCAGCCTTCCAAAGTGCTGGGATTACAGGAGTAAACTACCATGCCTGGCCCACAAATACACATTCTAACTACTGAAGACGCTGATAATTAGGAAAATACAGGATAAGTCAAGAAACAAAGCTCCCAGGCTGGGTATAGCAGCTCACGCCTGTAACCCTAGCACTCTGAGAGGCCAATTCAGGAGGACTGCTTGAGCTCAGGAGCGAGACTCTGTCTCTACTAAAAATAGAAAAATTAGCCAGGCATGGTGGCACGTGCCCATAGTCCCAGCTACTCAGGAGGCTGAGGCAAGAGGATGGCTTTGAGCCCAGGAGTCTGAGGTTGCCGTGAGCTATGATGACGCCATTGCACTCTACCCAGGGCAACAGAGCAAGACTTTGTCTCCAAAATAAATAAATAAATAAATAAAGCTCCTAGATAAAATGCCACACTGACTGATTTGCCATCAATAGTGCACTTGTGAAATTTCCTTTATTCCAACTCCTAGAGCAGAGTTTTCTACTGGCAGAAGGGGTAGGACACAGAAGACCTAAATATGTTAAACTGAAGCCTAGTTACATGTTCAATTATATACGCTGTTAAGGACTAACACAGGCCTTTTTCAAAGGTATCACATGGTAAGAAACATTTTATGATATTTAGCAAAAATAAAGAGCCAACATCCTAAGATGTTGATTAGGATTTTATTTTTTTTACAGAGGAAAGCTAGTTTTCTGATCTCCCATGGAAAGCAGTGGCCTCTCCTTTGATTCTCTGCCAGTCTTTGGCTAAGGAGGCACTAAAAGCCCTGAAGAGAATACAGCCCGCTCAACACACTGAATGACCCTCTTTGAGTCCCCACCTTGAAACTGTTCCACCATACCTACCATAATGGTGTGTTCAGGAAATTTGGCACGGACGAGTTTCACGAATTCCACAAAATGTTCCGAATACCCGTTAGCCACATCCAGGCAAATAAACTTAATCTGTGGCACAGCTTCCAGGATGCTGGTCATCTTCTCCAGATCGTTCTGCCCGCTGCCCGAACTCACGGCTACATGCTGTACCGAAATAAACCAAGGAGCACAGACATGAAGGTAGCATTCATGAATCAGACCCTGCCTCTAGCCATGTGACTACTTTCAGGACAGTACAGTCACCCTTTGAGGTCAACCCTGATCAAATACACAGGGCACCTGCTCAAGAGACAGGCAACAGCAGAGGCAAAGGAGATGCATTCATCCAATTATCTAAACTTTAATTCACACCACTGAATTCTGTATGACCTCAAACCTAGACCTCAGCCACAAAATCTTTCCAGTAAACAGATTCTTAAATAATCAGGAAATCTAGTCCTTGGCTTCTAATTCATTTCCTGAAGCTCTCCCTGTGGAACTCTGAGCTCTGTGGCGCTACTGGTGCGAATATGTCATATCATGGAAACTCAAGGAAGCACAAGGAGGGAAAGTTGGGAAGAGTTCCGGGGGAAGAATGAGGGTTGGCCAGTCAACTCTGGCTTCCTCACTCCAATGCTGTGGCCTTTGCCCTAAGCACCTCACTGGGGGAGCAAGAGGAGAGGGGAAGTTGGCTAACCCTCCCCCTCAATAAACTCATTCCTATTTTTGTTTTTACTCCCAATAACATATTACCACGACATGCAAATCTTAACCAGTTACAAAGAGGTTAACTCATCTGTTAAATCTTAACCTATACAAAGAAGTTAACCTGTCTGTTTTCCTATAAAAGGGGCAAAAGTTCCCAAGGTGTAAAACAAACAAGCCCAACATGATCTTTCCCAACTGCACTTGAACATGTTTAAATCTGAAACCGCCCCCTGCTCTGTAACACCCACCCCCTCACCTCCGCAGGACCAGCTCCCTCGAACCCTACGCCTCTGCCTTCTTGAACATCTGCTCTTTGGGAAAGAACTGGTTTTCAACAATTTAAGCCTTAGTGAAACTGAGCCATGAGCTGTGCCCAGAGTCAGCATGTCACCTTTTATGAGAATATTTATATTTCACCTCTTATCTCTAAACCTTTAGCCACAAATGAGGAACATATTAATATCTTAATATCCTTTATGTTATTCCCCAAGGTCACAACAATGTAGCTACAGGCCAGGCACTGGGTGTGAGCTGACTGTTGACACGCTACATACTTATTCCAGATCTCTCTGTGCCCTCACTTCACGGTTCTCCCTGTGCCAGCCAGATCCACACATTCTTCCCTTCCCACTAGAGTTTTGCTACCCTTTTTATTTCACTGTTCATTTCTGTTAAAGTCTGACACTAGGAACTCAAAATTGGTTCATTCCTCTCAGTGCTACTAAGTTTTTTAAATTTTCCCTTTTTAATTAGCCTTTTATTGGGTGGGTAGGGGTCATAAATCACATGACCACATTTGGTGAAGAAGGTCTCCCTTCTCCAATTAACAACACATTGCCAAAGACTCATTTAAAGAAGTCTGAAAGAGGTATGATCAAAGAGAAAAAAGAAAATCATTGCTCCTAAACTTATTATAGGGAAAAGGGGAAGAAACTGAAAACAAGTATCATTCATTTGAATACAATGTGGCAGAAATGAAGGACTTAATTATTGAGTCAGAACTATTTTGCCTCCAAAACCACCTTCACAGTGATCAAAATCTACACATAATTAAAGCATAGTCACAACAACAGAAACAAAAAGGCAGTGAAACCTCAAAAACAGCAAGATATGAAGTCATTTTCCAATCACAAATGATCTGAATATGGAAAATCAGCCCTAACCCAAACACGCCTGTCTGCCAGCTTTGGGCTCCCCTGAACATGTCAGGGAAAATTCAGGCATGTTGTCACAAGGCTTTTTTTTTTTTTTGAGACAGAGTCTCACTTTATTGCCCAGGCTAGAGTGAGTGCCGTGGCATCAGCCTAGCTCACAGCAACCTCAAACTCCTGGGCTCAAGCAATCCTGCTGCCTCAGCCTCCCAAGTAGCTGGGACTACAGGCATGTGCCACCATGCCAGGCTAATTTTTTCTATATATATGTTAGTTGGCCAATTAATTTCTTTCTATTTATAGTAGAGATGGGGTCTCGCTCTTGCTCAGGCTGGTCTCGAACTCCTGAGCTCAAACCTCGGCCTCCCAGAGAGCTAGGATTACAGGCATGAGCCACCACGCCCGGCCTTGTCACAAGGCTTTTTATTATTGTTTTAAAAATGTCTCTTTTTGGTTGGGCTCAGTGGCTATGCCTATGATCCTAGCACTCTGGGAGGCTGAGGCAGGAGGATTGCTTGAACTCAGAAGTTGAAGACCAGCCTGAGCAAGCATGAGACTCTGTCTCTACTAAATATAGAAAAAATTAACCGGGCGTGGTAGCTCATGCCTATAGTCCAGCTACTCGGGAGGCTGAGACAGGAGGATTGGTTAAGCCCAGGAGTTTGAGGTTGCTGTGAGCTAGGCTGACACCACAGCACTCTAGCCCGGGCAACAGAGTGAGACTCTGTCTCAAAAAAAAGAGAAAAAAAAATATCTCTTTTTTTAAACGGTTTTACTGAGATAAATGACATACCACACAATGATTTTTAGTATATTTGTAGAGTTGTCTAATAGTCACAATCAATTTTAGAACATTTTCATGGCCTCTCCCCCAAAAAAACTCCTTCATCTCTTAACCACCCCCCTACACTCCCCCATCACCCTAGGCCTCAGCAGGCCTAGGGCGTGACTGTTTCATGACTCTATAGATAACCTATTTCATGACTCTATGGATTTGCTTATTTTGGACATTTCATATAAACAGAATCATATATGTGGCCTTTTGTGTCTGGCTTTTTCACATAGCAAAATGTTCAAGGCTCACCCATGTTGTGCATGTACCAGAACTTCATTCCTTTTTATGGCTGGATAATATTCCATTGTGTGGATAACCACATTTTGTGGATCCATTCATCCGCTGATGGACATTTTTGGGTTGTTTCAACTTTGGGGTTATCATGAATAATGCTGCTATCAACATTCATGAACAAGTTTTTGTGTGGACACGTGTGAATTTCTGTTGGGTATATACCCAGAAATGGAACTGCTGGGTCATAGGGAAACTCTTATGTTTAACCTTTTGAGGAACAGCCAAATTGTCTGCCAAAGCAGCTGCACCATTTTCCATTCCCATTAGCAATGTATGAGGGTTCCAATTTCTCCACACCCTTGATAACGCTTATGATCTGTCTTTTTGATGACAGCCTAGTAGGCATATAGTTTTATTCAACTCCAAAACAACTTGTTATACTCAGTAGTTTCATCTACAGCTAAAAGACATGCTCAGACTAGATCCACCTTGAAAAACCTGGCAGGAAACATGGGTCTTCCCCAAGCTCTGGAGATACAACACTTTGCCTTTCCAAGGAAAGCACAGATACTGCACACAGGTAAATCCTAGCATTTTCATAATACAATGCAGAACAGGTTTCCTCGCAAATCCCTGGCAGTGGGCTGGAAAAACCTTGAACTCGGCATGTCTGTCTGCTGCTGAATCAAATCCTCTTGACAACCCTGAAGATTTTTTCCCCCTGCAACACTTATTAATTTACAACCAGGCTACAGTCATACCTGCAGGCATTCTGGGTGATTTGAGGCAAAGAGCTTCCAGTCATCCAGGGTGTAATGCTTATGAATCGCTGTAAACATTGAGTGCTGGAAAATAAAACAGCATCATTAGGATGAGAAACCAAGTGAGCCCTCCCTCCTATCCTCCACCAGGGAGGTGGCATCCAGCAAGACAAAGGCATCAGGTATTCCTGGTGTTGCTGCCATTCACTCTAAATTTGCTTTGAATATGCTCCTCCTAGGAGCCAAAAAAACCAGACAAAGGTGCAACCCTTTCCCACTCTAATCTGATTAGACAACACTGCATTGAAGATTTGGGAGCCTCTGCTAGGAGGCAAGGAAGGGATAAAGGAAGAGTTCCCAGAGTTCTGCCCCAGCTCACATGGCTCCTGCCCACACCTGAGTTAGGCCCAAAGCAGCACAGATGGTCAAAAGAGAAAAGCATGCGGCAGGTCCCCTGGGCAAGAGCAGGGCCATCCTAAGAGGAACTTTTATTTAACCAACCCTAAAGAACCTCACCTTATACCTAAAAACTCTTCCTTGTGTTCACAGCCTGGATACTTCTTGCTAAAAGCTAAACCCAATGGTCAGCTGGTATTCTTGAGGGAGGGAATTATATAAATTAGAACACTAAATCTATGACTAGCGACCCAGCATTTATTGCCATGCTATGTGCCAGCCCTCTGCATACATAATTTAATTCTCAGAACAACTTTGAACAGTGTTATTAGCTTCATGGGCAGAAATGGAGCTTAAGAAATTTACATTTACAAAATGTAAGCACTGCTTGGCTAGGAAGAGGGGAAGGCCAGGATCGAACTTGGCTCTGACTGTGGGGCTTGGGCTCCTTCCCTGGTGACAAAGTCCTCTCACCTAAATTCTCTGGGGCTACCTCTCTCCACCTACAATTTTCAGTTTCTCATTCTAAAACTCTATTGACTTACACTAACTCTGTGGACCCTGGAAATAGCAGGTTCATAGTTATTCATAGCTATTCATGGTTATCCATGCCAGTGTGGTTCATAGTTACTCATGGTTACCCATGAATAACTGAATGTGAAAATGGGAAAAGCATAGCAAAGTTCTAGGTTTTTCATGGACTGACAATCTGAGTTGTGAATCAACCCGGCTATTTAACGCCCCCGATACCCCCCACTTTTACACAAATACATAATTCATTAGTAGCAATGGCTGATGACAGAACAGAGCAAGAAAAAGATGAGGAAAAAAAATAGGAGTTCCTTTAGCAATTAATTTATTAGCCTCTGGCCCCACGCTCAGTAGGGGCTGAGGTCTCATAGACAACAAACAGATCTTGGAGTGAGATGGACCACCCCATACTCCATTTTTGGAGCTCATAATTTATTTGAGAATCACTTCCTTCAAATCACTAGCTAATAATGAATCCCAGCACCTCCTGTGGTTAGACCTGCTGCCCACAGTGAGAAGCTCTTTCAACTAATTGGATTTATCTTTTCACTTGGCAGGCATTATCAACAGCAATAGATGCAGAGTCCTCATGTGTACCAGCAGAAAATCTTTCACATCTAGGATGTGTAAGATGCTCTGCACCTCAGACACAGCTGCGTGAGACAAAGGTGCAGCCCAAAAACGGCTCTTCCTTTATTTTTCCCAAGGCCAGGATACTAGCTACTCACTTTATAGAAAATCACAGTGGTAGTTTGGCTAAAACAGATCTTGAGCTTGCACTCTGTGATCTGTCGATTTCAGTGGAGAGCTAAATCGCTTAGATTTCAGAGTCAGTTTGGGTTTGAATCCTGACTCTCCCCCTACCTGGCTGAGGGCCTGAGGCAAGTTGCCCCTCCTCTCCCTCTCTCTGCCTCAGTTTCCTCATCTGCAAAAGGACCTACCTTGTGGAGTTGTGTCAAGGATCAAGAGATACATTATATGCAGTGTTTGGCACCTAAGTGGCTAATAAATGTATGCCATATTAAGATGTGATAAATGCTACAGAACAGACTGCATACAAAGCAGCTCTGTTTTAATTTTAAATGGGATGTCTATAATATGGTATTTGTCATGTTGTCTAACTTCTTTTTGTATCTCTAATTACTAAAGTCACCATGGGCAGTTTCCCTGCAAACACAGAGGCAGACCTAGAGCATCTCACTGAATGCAAAGTCCAGACACCATCTATTTTCTGATTAAAGAGGGAGTGGCTCCAACACCAATCAGACCCAAAACAGAGAATGCCCCAGAGCGTCTTACTTTTCTCCTCTTCCCTGTGTCTGAACAAGTCCAAGGTGGGCTCTTGACAATCTGTCCATATTGTGAGTGACAAAGGAAAAAAACATAGCGCACTGCCTCACCTGTGACATCACAGCTGCCATCTCAAATGTCCCCACGGTGTCCATGTTGGCCACAATGATGGGAATCCCTGAGTAAGTCTGCTTCGAGTTTCGAAACGTGAAGGTGCGCTCGAGATCCACCTGTCGACAAAAAGGGGAAAGAACTGAGTGCTTTGCACTTACGTGGTATGTGCAGAATCTCTGCAGTCTGGAGCAAGTGGGAAGAACACAGAACAGGTGAATGACCCTTGGCCCCTGATTCTCTTAGGGGTTGGGCCAGGTGTTCCAAAGACAGCAGAGTCCCCGGGGAAACCAAGTAGCGTGCTGTATTCAGGTGCAAAAGTGAGATGGGCTCCTCAGCCTCCTCCTGCACCAGTGCAAGGCGCTGGAAAGTCTGCTATCAGGACAAGCCTCCGGATCAGCTCTCTGCTCCTCCTTAGCCTCTCCAGTCCCGGAGCCACCTTCTGTCCCGAGCCCTAAACGCCCACGTACATCTTATCTTTCCCCCACTTCTAAGCACTGGAAGGACCATTCCCCTTCTGGGAAAAGCTGCTCTACTCTTCCCTGCCTCCCGCTCCTGGCCACAATCCCCTCACTTACCTTTCATCTAGAGCCACACTCCAACTCACCCTGCAGCTAGCTCCAGACCATCAGTCCCCTTAGCCTTTCCTCCTCCACCGTGGCTGTTTAATTATGAGCGCCTTTCAAAGAGCTGGGGGGGAGGTAAATTGCAACCATATGTTCCTGCACATAAACACTTGTTCCTTCCACTTGCAGACAGCTGGAGGAAGGGAGGGCACTCGGATTCCATGTAACTTCGAGATCAGGGCATGTATGACTAACCTTGCGATCAGGAATCCAGGACAACAGCTCAGCCGTGAGGGTGGGCTTGGCACGAGCAGGGTGCCAGGGCCAGGACCTCACCAAGTGCTGGCACAGTCAGAAGTACTTCTCTGACCCAGGGCAGGCCTCATCCTGTTTGTGTACAGATAACCCTCAGCCTGCTCTTATCACAAGGAGGCCGCCCCCTCCAGGCTCCATTTCTCAAGTTCATTTTTGGCTGGGTTTGGCCAATGGAGGACACAGGGTGAGAAACTGGAGGAAACCCTCTGCCTTGGGCTGCTTCTCCAAGGCTCCGATCCTCTGGCCAGAGAGGCCTCCGTATTCCCGGTTCCAGCTTTGCCTAAGAGAGCCCAGTCCCTCCCTGAAATCCAGAAACACTGCCTCCTCCTCCCTCTGACTCTCAAACTAAAGTGGCAGGGGCTTCTTGCTGCTGCAATATCTAGGGTGCCTCAATATCCCATTTGGCTTCTCAGCTATGTCAGGACGCTCTGCATCAAACTCTCTGTTTTGGATATTCAGCATTGTTTGTTCCTTTGCTGGACCCTGCCGGATACAGACCGGAAGTGGGTGCTTACCCAGGGTGAGCCAGCAGGAGAAACACAAATGTGAATCTTGTGCTTCTGAAATAATTTAGACTTATATTAGTTCTGGCTTCATGAATACACCAGCAATAATCATTTTCTAGATCCTTTTATTTTCCTTTTCTTCTGAGACAACTTTCATTTTGTAATCAGCATCAACTCAGAAAATGCCACAGGACATCTTGGGCCCTTTGGCCTTTTCATTTCTCTTGCTTCTCCACACAAGGCTCCATGCCCAGAAGGCTTCCTGAGCGAATGATGTCATGAAAAGACCACCCTGGCCTTAAGCCACAATGAATAAGGGGAAATGAGATGCCGTAACTGCATGAACATATGCTCATGCCTTTCTCTGCTTCCTTCCTGATGATGATTCTTGGTTCTGCTTCAGCAAAGCACATTACGTGGACATTCTGAAGGGTAATGTAAGGGATCTGTTGCAACCTTCTGTGCAGCTAATGGCTCTCTAACATTTTGGCTTCACAGGCTTAAAACAATCAGAATTCCTCTGTCTCAAATTACCCTAACACTCCTCCAGCAGGCATGGGGCTAGCTGCTACACTCTGCACCGGCTGAGATCACAATGGGTTTTTCCTGGCACTCCAAAACCTATCAGCAGGACACAAGACACAGAGCTTTTCGTGGAAAAGGGCATGACAATGAACTCTTCCTGTCATTTCTAGTTTTCTCCATAAGGTAGCTAGCTCTTCCCTATCCTTAATTCTGAGAATGAGAAATAAGATTATCATGGGGGGGAGGGAAGGCAAGGGCAATGTATGTAACCTTAACATTTGTACCCCCATAATATGCTGAAAAAAATAAATAAATGAATAAATAAAAAGAAATAAAATTATCTTCCCCAACCTTATCCACCCAGATACACACACACACACACACACACACTACCAGACCAGTCGTTTAGTAAGAGAGATAAATATTTTAAATATTCCAATCTCCCAGGAACAAAACTTGGCATTTAATCTGGCACAGCTGGCCCGTGCACCCAATATAGCACCTCCAAATTCCCCCTCTAAGCCTGACTTGACAGGGAACATAAAGTAACAAAGTCCCCTCCCCCAATCTCAAAACCACACGTTTCTGCTGATCTTTAACACACCTTCATTACTCAGTCCTACAACCCAACATTTTAGGGGCTCAAAAGTACAAATGGAGGCCCACCTATCATGTTCCTAAATAATTCAATGTTATGCATCACACTGACAAACTGCTACATAAACTACGTTCTACCCTCCTACCCTAACAAAAGCAATTTCATTCAAGGTCAGGAAGACACCAGAACAAGTGGCAGGGGGAGCTGGCTCTGGCCCCCAGTCCACACCCACCCAAACCCTTATGTGCACACACAGGGCCACCCCAGTCTGCACATTAAGCTCCGTGTACATCCCCACACATTCCCACGAATGGCTGCCACCTGGCCACTCTCTGGGGTTAGAGGTGCGCACACCAGCAGTATGGTTGGTATTTGGAAAAACACACCTGGGGCAGGGGCTGACCCTTCTAGGCCTGAGAATCAGCTCACAGTCACTACGGGAGGAATAGAGGGTTCTGAGTACCTGGAGCACAGCCTAAAAGAAAGGGAACAGCTCACAGGCCTTGCCCAGTGAGGAGGGGTGCAATGAAAGGAGCAGAATTCGGGCCCGAGACAGGGGCCCTTTTCCCTGGATGGTACTGGGTAAAGCAAGTCTTTTTATATTTATTTATTTGTATTTTCTGAGACAGGGGCTCTATCTGTCACCAAGGCTGGAGTACAGTGGAGTCATCATAGCTCACTGTAACCTTAAACTCCTCGCCTCGAGTGATTCTCCTGCCTCAGCCTCCCAAGTAGCTGGGACTATAGATGTGGACCACCCCACCCAGGTAACTTTTCTATTTTTTTGTAGAGATGGGGTCTCACTCTTGCTCAAGCTGGTCTTGAACTCCTGACTTCAATCCATCCTCCCACCTGGGCCTCCCAAAGTGCTAGGATTACAGGTATGAGCCACCACACCTGCACCCCAAATTCTTTTCTTATACAGATTGTGCGTGATCTGTCTGTCTCACCACTCTGAGTACAGAGACAATCTTTCATCCTCGTTGTCCTAGTAGCTTAAAAAGTGTGAAAACTAATGCACAGCTAACAGATAAGGATACTGTGTCCTGGCCCTAGATTTTTGCAGTTCAGTGCTTGGGGGGGGGGTCCCAGGCCCAGCCCTCTGAATGTGGATCCAAACCCCAGAAGTCTCCCTTCCAGTTTTGGGGCGTCCGAGCAGCTCACACCCCGCTGTGGCATTCCCAGCCAGCTGAGCCGAAGGCTTCCACAAATGCAAAGGGCTTCAGAGGCCAGTTCTCCACACCCGTGTGCACAGCAGAATCCTCTTAGAAGTAAATTCCAAAATACACAGGCTCGGGCAGCCCCAAGCTTCATGAATCACCACCTCTGTGTTGGAAACAATATGTGTGTTTTGGAGTGTTTCCCTGGGCAATTCTGATGGATTCATGACTAAGAACAAGTCTAGTCAAACCCTCTAATTTTCCAGAGCAAAATTTACAGAGGTTCTTACAGGTCGAATGTTGTCTGCCCCCAAAAAGATGTCTAAGTCCTAACCTCCAGTCTCTGTGAAGGTGACCTTATTTAGAAATAGGGTCTTTGCAGATGATCAAGTTAAGATGAGGTCCTCAGCATGGGCCCTAGTCCAATATAACTGCTATCCTTACAAAAAAGGGGAAATTTGGACACAGATACACACAGAGGGAGAATGTCATGTGCAGATGAAGGTGGAGTTTGGAGTCATGCATCAACAAGCCAAGGAACACCAAAGATTGCCCGCAGGCCAATCAAAGTTAGGAGAAAGGCAAGGAACAGTTTTTTTCCCTGACAGCCCTCAGAAGGACCCAACCTTGCTGACATCTTGATCTGAAACTTCCAACTGAGACAATAATTCTTCTTGCTTAGGCCACCCAGTTTGTGGTACTTTATTACAGCAACCCAAGGAAACTAACTCAGAGGCAGAGGTAAGGGAATAATTAGTGACAGGTCTCCTTTTCCCAGCCCAAGATTCTCTCCACTCTGCTCTCATCCCCCTCAGCCCAACCTGTCGCGATTGTAAAAGCTAAACCAGAACTCCTCCCACTGGCCCACTGGTGAAAAAATTACTATGGAGTTTTAAGCAGACTGAACATCCAGCGTGTCTTCTCTGTCCTAGGACAAAGTGGGCAATCTGCTGCAACTCTCTTCAAGGCCCAACTTCCAAAGTTAGGGTTGCACTAATAAGTTTTTTAAAAAATTCTTACTGGCTTAAGAACTAGGGTGGGATGTTAGAGCCAGGAATGGGTCCCAAGGAAGAAAGCGTTCAGGGAGGCAAGAAATAATGCAAGCTCCCCAAAGCATTAGATAAAACAAAGGTCATGTCTCAATCAACAAAAATGGCACCTCCTCCGAAAAGATTATCCAAATGTCCCTACATAACCCTGTGGCACTTCGTTCTTCTGTACCAGGGGCTGGATATTTGAGAGAGGACTGCCCCCCTGGGGAACTCATGCTAAGGCCACCAGGGTCACCTCTTCCTGGACTCTTTGCCTCTGGGAGTTGACCTCAAATTCACTTTGTTCATGTTCATTTGCGTGAGGCTTGTGAGAATGTCCCTGTAGGACTACTGAAACTTCTGAGTAGTTTACTCTTTTTCTCTCCTTTTTCTGTTCACTGGCCTGTATTCAGGCCGGGCTCTTACTAAAATGTCACAGTGATAAAGCTTGTCATCAACAGTCAAAACTCTCCTTCCCCAGCCAGAATCTACTCCCATGGTGTAGGTTCTCTCCTGGCTCCACTCAAACCTGCTCTGTCAGGCTCAATGTCAGTCATCTACTGTTTAGTTTCCAACTTGCATCTAGGTGTTACTTCTGCCAGGGTGCACACATTTTCAGCTTCTGATTGTGCAATAAAAAGTTTTTATCTGCCTACAAAAAAATTTCAGGCATCAACAAGCAAACTGAGAAACCATTAAGAGGGCAGATTAGAGAAGCCTAACTAGATTCCTCAACACCAGTGACGCAAGTAAAGTCAGATTATGGGGGTGGCCAGCCCAGGCAGCAGCTATGTGCACCAGAGAGCTAAACCACTATGGAACCAACTGGAAAGGCAATACCAGTTAACTCAGGTCTCTAGGCACAGGGCTGGCAAAATCCCACAAAAGTAAAGATATGGAAAACATTTCTCAAGGGCACCTAGTTCTCACTGCAATGTGCACATGTAGGTTGCAAGGTGCCATTGCAAGCTGGGACATTAATAGTTGCAGTCAGCCCAAATTATGAAACCAAGCGTTCCATGACATCATTGTATGATGGCTTACTATTCCCAGGGAAGGAATAATTCATCCTATTGCATAAATCTTAAACGTTTTACCTTCTCAAGATGTTTTCTGGTCCAGAAAATATACCTAATATATCCTTCTTTTGAGTATACGGTTTTACTGAAAAATAAGTTTCTCTCTACTAAATACATTCTGAAAAGCTAAAGAATACGGCGACGACCAAATTATCAGTGTGCCCAGAATCCCCACATTTTGTCTGGGTCTAGCTTTAGGGACTGGCTACAACTTCTGCCTTCCCAACTGTCTTTGTTCCAGGAGTGGCCCTGCTCTTCACCCCAGAAAGGACACGAGGAAGGCCAGGCACAGGGTCATCCCATCTGGGGTAATAAGGGTTAATCATTCCTCCCCCACTCTTCCAGTCCCAGAGGCTCCTGCCAGCCAATGCTGCTGCTTAGAGAAGGTGACTTGGTTTTTAGATCGGCCAAGGCAGGAAGCTTCCCTAATCCAAGCCAGCCCTCGGCTGGCAGCACCAGGCACTGCAGTTAGTTAGGCCTGGCACAAGAGTGGGCAGCAGAGCTCTTTGCCGAGGGGCTTTATTTATGGTCGTGTGTGTGGAGCTGGGACGCTGGCTGCCTCGGGCTCCTCCTGTTTACTCCTTCGGCCCCAGGCTCCAGACGTGTCCAGTTTCCTCACTTTACTCTCCAGCTCCCAGCAGACCAGGCAAAGCTCCAGCCGCCAGCGCCAACCACTCCAGGGGACTCTGCCATTCCGCGCAACTAGTTTATCCTTCAGGGGCTGACCTCCCTTCCCCCACCGCCAGGCTATTTCCAGTCGGGTCTCCTCCACCTGTTCCTTAGGCTTTGAGCTCGCCAGTGCAGGACCAGCAAAATGCCCGAAGCTTCCAGTTCCCAGCCCCACCTCCCCAGCCCAAGCCCGCGCCCCTGTGCGTTCGGCCTCCCGAGGGCTGGCTAGGGTCTGCGGGCTGTCCTGCACCGAAGAGTGTCCCCAAGCCAGGCCGCCTAAGTTCAGCAAACTCTGAACTTGTGCCCTGGGGTCCTCCGATTTTTCTGACCTATTCAAAGAAATGCCAAGGCTGGACCTGAGGCTAGGGCAGCAGCAGTTCTCAGGACCAGGAGGCACTGCCAAAGACCACAGGGACCTGTAGTAGCTTTTCTCTTCCTCTCTCCCCCGGCTCCACCGTCTCCTTTCCTTCCCGCAGGCGTCCCCGACCCCCATTCCTTCTAAATCTATAGGCCACCTGACCTTCGCTCGGGGCAGTCAAGTTTCAAGGTAAACGTCCCCAAGCCCACCCAAGCGGACGACTTTAGAATTTGGGGCCCCAGCTGGGCGCCTTGATCACCGCCCGTAGAGGCACCTCCTGTCCCAGCGGGGCACCGGCTGGCCGTCCCCGTCCCGGGTGTTGGGGACAGAGAGCGGGCGCAGCACGCCAGCCTCAGACACGCAGGAAAGCGGGCAGGGTGACCCCGTGCCACCCGCTCCACCACCTCCCGCGCGCCACCCGGAAAACGTCGCAGCCCCACTGCGCCCTCCGAACGGCCCCCACCTCGGCTCGGCTCTTGAGGCTGCTGCGCTTGGGTCGGAGCAGGACATCCTTGAAGTCGAGCTTGAGGTCCGCGTCTATGCGGGGCATGGTGCGGGCGGCGCGGGCGGCTCCTTCCTGCGGCGGCGGGGAGCGGGCGCCTGCGCGGGGCGGGAGCCGGGGCTGCGGGGCCGCGGCCGGGAGCTCGCGGGGCGCGCTGCGCTCTTCACCCGCCGCCGACCCCCGGGCACGCTCCGCCCGCCCCCGGCGCCAGGCTGCGGGCGGGGTGGGGCGCAGAGGAGGGGCGGCTGGGGACAGGCCGCGGCGACTGCCTTCTCCCTCCCCCGAGCGCTGTCTGGCTAGGAGCGGCGACCGAACGGGGCGGGCGTGGGGCCGCGCGCGCAGTCCTGTCTATCACCGAGGTCCCCGCCGGGGAGGGGACGTGGGCGTGCGCCCGCCTCAACCAAGGGAGGAGGCCAGTCGGTGAGAGGTCTTGCTTCCCTTTCCCTAACCCTAAACCCAGCGCGCCCACCCAGTGGCGGGCCCGCCCCTCGCTCGCGGGCCAGAGGACGCAAACCCTTAGGAGGCTGGAAGGAATCAAGGGAAAGAGTGCGGGCAGGTGACTGGTCAGCAGCCCTGGAACTGTTGAGGCCAGTGTTTGGATTCCCTTTGGATCTCGGGTGTTGTTTGTTCTACTAAAAACTGTTTGCCTACAGTCAGCGCAGATCCTGGGACTGGAGGGTGACCAGTGATGGGATCTTATTTATAATTCGCTTGCTGACTTTGCTGAGCCTGTATTATAAACACTCGGATGTGCTCACGGCCTTCCCGTGCACCGACTCATTCATGCTCTGAACCACACCATGCAGAAGGAGCCATTTTGCGGATAAGGAAAATGAGGTCTATAAAGGAAATAACTTGCCCAAGGCCACAGAAAAACTACATGTACATTTCTCAGTCCTTAAAACTTAACCACAATTCTTCACTGAAGCTGTGTTTGTCCTGAGAACTCTCTGCCTGGGTTCCAAACCTGATTTCTCCACCTCCTAACTGGGTGAGCCTGGGGCAGTCGTTTCTCTGAGCCTCAGTTTTCTCATCAGTCAAAGGGGAGGAGGGGTGGGAATGAAGGCTGTCCTCCCCCAGGTATTTGTGGGAATTAAAGTGTGTGTGTGTGTGTACACAATGTATGTCCTTAAGTCGTTGCGCAATAAATGGTAGCTATTTATTTATAGTCACACGTTATGCTATATGCATTGTGTTTTATATTCTCAAACTAGATTGTCAGGTACACGAAGGCAGGAATCACCTTTCACTTTTTTTTCAGTTCTCTGCAGCCTGGAACTGTTCTCCATGAACTAGTATATGGTAGGGCTGACCATAAAAGACACATTGCAATGTTCATTTTAACACAAATGCCTGCATATAACAGTCTTAGCCCATCCCACTTGCTCTCATCATCTTTACCACACAGAAGTGCACGAAGTTTCATGGAAGGAAATGAGACTTATCAGAGAGAGAATGAAAGTAACCACAACTAGTCCAGCCAACGAAATATTTGTGACTCTCATCAAGTTCTTGGGAGCTGGCCAGATGTGCTGCTTATTTGCAAAGTAGTGAAAGGGAACCTAATTCTGATTTTGAGTTCCTAATTAAAGACAAAAGTAAAACATAATTACCATATGGTATGATTTTTTTCTCTTCCCAAAAGGGAAGAGAAACTGACCTTGTTAAGCATCTACCCCGAGTAAAGTACAGAGGTGGGTGAGGTCTTTATAATCATTGCTTTGTACATTGTCTTAAAGGAAAAGCCAACTTAGGTTGTCCTTGCTATTTTACCCTGAGATAGTTATCTCCCCTCTTGGTTTCTTGCCCACCCCTTTCCTATTAAAATAGACCAGAAGTTCACTTGAGGCAATTCCATTTCCTCTCCTTTTGAGTTCCATTATAATTGCCCTCTTCTCAGACACAAGATCTTACTCCTCACAGAGGCAGCAGAATCTCTGATTCTCTGACACCAAGACTCTGTTAAACAGCCTCTGCATCTTGTCCATATTTCTGCTTCTCATGACATTAATACTAACAATAATTGTTTCCCATCAGTCCAATGACTTTCTGTTAAAGTTTTGGCTGGCTAGACAGACAAAGCCATAAGACATATCCAGAATTCAACCTGTTAACACTGTATTATGTAAGAGTAGAGTGATCCCCAAAATTACATGAAAAGATAACCTTCAGAATTTTATGGGATAAATCCCACTTGGTCATAGTGCATGATCCTTTTATATATTGATGGACTCGGTTTGCTAATATTTTGTTATGGGTTTGTGTATCTACGCTCATACGGGACATTAGTCTCTAGTTTTCTTTTGATGTCTTTATCAGGGTAATGGTAGCCTCATAGAATGAGTTGGAAAATCTTCTTTGCTCTATTTTCTGAAAGAGCTTGTGTAGGATTGGGATTCGTTCTTTAAATATTTGACAGAATTAGCCAGTGAACTAAAATTATGTGGGATGATAAAATAGTTTATTTTTAGCAAATAAACATTATCTCAAAACCCAGAAATAATTAAAATTGAATATTAAAAGCTTTGAGATAATTCAAAATTATAGTATTTAATATGATGGGGATAAGAAAGAATTTATACATATTTGATATTTTGTCTACTTATAATATTTGAGAAAACTTGTCCCACTGGATTAGTAGACAGCCTTCTAATGCAAATTAAAAATATATATTTGTATAATTGATTTAAACATATGAGGGTGAGATGAAGTGTATTCAGCTCATATAGATTAAGAGAACGTAAGTTCAACATACAGTATTTTTTTTTGAGACAGAGTCTTACTCTGTTGCCCAGGCTAGAGTGCCGTGGCGTCAGCCTAGCTCACAGCAACCTCAAACTCCTGGGCTCAAGAGATCCTACTGCCTCAGTCTCCCAAGTAGCTGGGACTACAGGCACGTGCCACCATGCTTGGCTGATTTTTTTTTTTTATATATACATATAAATTTTTTTTTAGTTGTCCAGCTCATTTCTTTCTATTTTTTTTAGTAGAGATGGGGTCTCACTCTTGCTCAGGCTGGTTTCAAACTCCTGACCTTGAGCGATCTGCCCACCTTGGCCTCCCACAGTACTAGGATTACAGGCATGAGCCACGGTGCCTGGTCTACATACAGTATTTATGAAAGTTCATAAATTACTTTGGAAAGCTCTACTTCTTGGTGAGTTTACTGTTTCATTATGCGCAATAATCTCCGGGGATTTTGTGAAAATGCAGATTCTGCTTCAGTACATCTGGGGTAAGGCTGAAGGTTTTGCATTTCTGACAAATGTCTAAATGCAGCAAAGGTTCTGTTGACCACACATGCGTAAGAAGTGTGGTAAGAAGTAGACTCTTACAATATTGATTGCATTTATAAATGCAATTTAAAATATTTGAAAGTATTTAAGTTTATAAATGGGACCAAATGTTACGAAAATACCCTTTAAAGGCAATTGTTACAATTCGCTAGACTTAGAATAAGATTTTTAATTACACTGTATAAAGTTAACAAGGAAGTTAGCTTTTAAACTTGTACTTTTGCTGAAACTGAATAGTAATTAAAAAAAAAAAAACCTTTAGAATGCATAGATGGCTATTTCTGTGAACCAAAACTGTCCCCAAGGACACCAAAAGCTCCTATTTAACACTTACTTGTTTGTGTGCCAGGCACTATGCTAAGTGTTTTATGTGTGTTTTCTCAGCTCATCCTCACGACAGCCCTATTAGATGGTTATGGTCACTATCACCATCTACTCTTTACCGTTGAGGAAACTGAGGTGTAGAAAACTTTTTCAGGTCATACAGTTAACCAGGGTAGATGAGCTCTATAACCAGGGGCTGCTATGATGCCGCTACACTCTGTGGGTACCGCCTGTCATGTGATCTCCCATTACCAGAAGTTTCTTTTCTGTTTTTTTGACAGGGTCTTGCTCTGTTGCCCAGGCTGAAGTGCAGTGGCCTGATCATATCTCACTGCAGCCCTGAACTTCTGGGCTCAAGTGATCCTCCTGCCTCAGCCTCTCAAGCAGCTGGAACTACTGGCATGTACTACCATGCCTGGCTGAGGTTTCCACAGACTCCCAAGAGGTCCCTACTTTCTCGAACAGGAAGTTTTCACTAACTTCTCCTTGAAATTTAATGTTGAATGTGGGCAACAGATCACAGTTGTATTAACACTACCTGTGACTTTGTCATCATGGAAATCACAGATATTTTCATACCTCATTAGAATTACTGTACTCTCTCATCTCAAATTCAAAAGTACAGTAGTTATTAAAGGTGCCGTTAGATCTTGTTGTTTAATGCATTAATTAAAAAGTACATAAATTATGATATCACAATTTGTTCGTATTCAAATACCTGTATTTCAACATAATTCATCTCCTTTGCAGTCTTCTGTGTTTTATTTTATGCATTGAAACATATTATTCTCAGTTTCAGTCAAATTTTTTGTCAATTTTTTATTTTTGAAAATTTTGTACTAAGTCTCTGTATTCAATTGTTTATGCATGATCAAAAAAGGAATCTGAGAAGTGGTCCAAATATGTTTATGACACCAAAAAGGCTATGACTCCCCAGCCCTCACCCCATACCAGGCTCTAAGTTTCCTGAGGTCTGGGGCCTTGTTTTTATCTGTGTAGCTGAGGTCTGGCATGAAGTGGGTGCTCTTTTGTAGAGTGATTCAGTGAATGCAGACAGACGTGTAGGAAAAAGAAAAATTAAATAGAACCCAATGGTGGGCTAGAGGCAGAGGTTTGGCTAACACTGGTTCAATTTGAATCTACACTAAGGATTAAAATAACTATTCATAGCTGCCCCCGACTCTGGCGAGACCAGCCAGGCACTAAGGCTGGTCAGTTTTAGGATTATGCAAGTTCACACTCATCTCCTGACAGTAGTGCCATCTTAACATCTTTTTTCAGTTCCCAAAACGGCTCCTTCCAGTTGAGAGGGCCTATGTTCTATTATCTGTTTATTTTTATAATATATTTATTAAAATATAATTCATATAACATGCACTTCACCTCTCTAAAGTGTACGAATCAGTAACTTTAGTCTATTCACAGACTTGTGCAACTATCATCACAAGCAATTTTAGTATTTAGGTCATTAAATATGAAATGTCCCATTTCAAATCAAAAGTGTAGTTTATTATATCTCAAACCAGAAGCAGTACAATTAATCAAAGTATGTGCCTAAACTCTTGACACAGTTTTGCCATCTTAACAGTAGCTTGTTTATACCAGCAGAGAAGAAGCGTAGAGAGTGAGGAGTGATGAAATAGCGAAAGGCAGTTTCCACAGCTTGTTGAGGATTGAATATTTTTCCTTGCAAGAAGTGGTCCTAAGCCTGGAAGAAGTGAGAGTCAGTTGGTACAGGGGCTAGTGAATATGGTAGATAACAGAGTTTCCAAGTCCAGCCTCTGTAGTTTGAGCAGCGCTGTTTGTGCAACATGTGGTCGAGCGTTGTCTTGCAAAAGGATTGGCCTGTCTCTAGTGACCAATCTCTGCTGCTTAATCACAAGCATCCTCATCATTTCATCCAACAGGTTGCAGTAGACATCTGCTATCATTGATTGATCAGGTTTCATGAAGCTGTACTGGATAATACCAGCACTGGATCACCAAACACACAGCATTAGCTTTTCTTTGACGACTATTTGGTTTTGGCCTGTGTTTTGGCACTTCATCTTTATCCAATTGTGCCAAGCACTGTGATTGTCAAAAAGAATCCATTTTTCATCACACATAACAATATGGTGTAGAAATGGTTTGCCTTTATGTTGTGACAGCAAAGAATGGCAAGCTTCGAGACATTTCTCTTCTGATGCTTGTTTAATTCATGCAGAACCCATCTATCCAGCTTCTTTACCTTGCTGATTTGTTTCAAATGGTCCAATATTGTTGCTGCTAATTCACACATAGGTTGAGATGGATTCGCTTCCACTACAGCTTTCAGCTCATCATTATCCACCTAGGTCTCAGGTTGCCCATGTGGCTCATTGTCAAGATTAAAATCACCAGAACGGAACTTCTCAAACCACTGATGTACTGTGCATTCATCAGCCACATCCTTCCCAAACACTTCATGGATATTTCGAGCTGTCTGCGCTGCATTGGTTCCACGACAGAACTCACATTCGAAAATAACACCAATTTTTGACTTATCCATGGTTTCACAAAAATTGCTCTAAAAAATATGTGAAAGATAGTCACAAACCAAAAAACATGCATTTGAAAGACTAAGGATGTACCTTCACAATAAAAATTAAATAAGAAGTGTGAAAGTGAAATGTCAGAAATATCAGCCTTCTAACTTAGCACTTAATAACCTAAATACTTTTTTGTTGCCCTTCAAAAGAAATCCTGTTAGCAGCCACTCCTCATGTGTGTCCCTTACTGCCACCATTCTCACCCCACACATTCCCCGTGGTATTAGGCAATCACTAATCTACTTTCTACTTCTGTGGATTTATCTATGCTGAGCATTTCATGTAAATAGGATCATATCACATGTGGTCTTTTGTAACTCTCTACTTTCATACCATGATGATTTCAAAGCTTATCTGTGTTACAGAGTGAACCAGTACATCATTTCTTCTTATGGCCCAAATAATATTCTAGTGACTTTAAATTTTGCACCCTTGATGCCTTGTTTGCCTTCCAGCTCTGTAACTTATCAAGTACTGATAAAAAGCTTTTCCAACTGCCCAAGGGAAGAGAAATCTGCCTCCAGGAGGATGACACACCTGTGACAATCTCCACGTGGAGTTCCTTGAGCTAAGATTCTGGGAGGGCTTTGGAGATTAGTGTCACAAGAGAGAGGTCACTCAAAGGGACAGCGGCAGGTAAAGTATGTGGTTACTGATCCTTGCTGCACAGGAACTATGTATCAGGTCCCATCCAATCCTGCATTCATAGTAAAATTTATGTGCTGGGCTTCTTGGGGGCTTCAATTTATGGCCCAGCAGATATAGAGCGGGGTGAATATAAATTCTGAAGGGCTTAGGGTCTAAGAGCAAATTCACTTGTTTCTGATTGTCTTCCTCCCTCTGTTTCTTCACCTTTATACACACTACAACCTCCCCCTTTACACAATCAAGCACACACACGTGCTCTTCAAACATATTGCATCTAAACGTTCCGAATTGTCAATAATATTAATATAATCCACAGCAGAGACTACAGGCTGACGATTCATGGAAGATGTGCTTGGTTTGGCCAGCAGAATGCTTCTAACATTTTTAAGCTAGTTGCCAACATTTAAAACTTGAGAATTGCTCACGCCTGTAATCCTAGCACTCTGGGAGGCTGAGACAGGTGGATCGCTCACGGTCAGGAGTTCGAGACCAGCCTGAGCAAGAGCAAGACCCCCATCTCTACTAAAAATAGAAACAAATTAATTGGCCAACTAAAAATATATAGAAAAAAATCAGTCGGGCGTGGTGGCGCATGCCTGTAGTCCCAGCTACTTGGGAGGCTGAGGCAGTAGGATTGCTTGAGCCCAGGAATTTGAGGTTGTTGTGAGCTAGGCTGAAGCCACAGCACTCTAGCCTGGGCAACACAATGAGACTCTGTCTCAAAATAAATAAATAAATATTGAGAATTTTCACATTGAAAATCTGAATGGCCAGCTCACTTCTAAAAACTGGGAAGCCTGGCCTACCTGGGCCATCACCCCCTCAGAGGCCCACCATCTCTGCTAGAGATAGTCACTGTTTTCTACCTAGATGGGGCAGGTAGGTGGTATCTAATACACAAACCCTACCCAAACTGCCTGGCACATACATAGTTAAGTTTGCAATCCCTAGTGGACAATACACACTGAGAAAAATGCCTCACTTTTTCAGCTCAATTTGCACAGAGAAAGTAGATATAAATTTAATTTGCTTATCTCTTGGGACAGGGAAATTTGTGTGTGGCTCTGTGTGTATTTTTTAACTTATTTAAATAGACAACTTGGTATCATCATGATAGAATTTAGACTACTAAATCTAACACCAAAATGAGAGGTTTTGCCTTCAGGCTATGATTCTACCTGTAAAATAACACTACAGATTAAAACCTGTGATGGTATTGTTATTAAGGTGGTTGTTATTATAATGAGTGGAAATTAGTCTGGTGTAATTATCTCATTACCATCCTGGTGATCACCTTCCTTTAAATTAAAATGCTCTGTGTCAGAGATAAAAGGCAGAAAGGAAGAAAATAATCCCCAAATTAAAATTTCCTGTAGAATCTTCCTTTGGTTGATCTGGTGTTGGGTTGTTTATTGGAAATGCTATTTTTCACATTTTTCATTGAGATGGAACCTCCACTTCTTAACTAAATTTTGTTTACAGCCTATACAATGAATTTTATCTGACCATTACTTGAACTTTGTTTTTCTTGATTTTCCCCTAATTCCTACCTCAAAAGACCACTTTTAAGAAAAGTTAAGCACCTTGAATTATTTAATAACGCGTAGGCCAAAATAATTATATTTCCAGGTAATATAGCCACATGCCACAGGTAATCCTTTCTCTTTCCTTCCCATCCCATTTAGCAAGTCTCTGTCCCACCTTGAGCTGTGTGGTCCTCATCAACTTCAGCCTACAGATTCTGTGTGCAGGACACCTGTCCTCCTATACTTTCTTCCAGATGACTTGGACTTGGTTTCTTGCTGAGAGGAGGGCCAGGGATTCATTTTCAGTCATTGCTGGGGCTCCCCCAACACCAGATGTGCCTAGGTCCCACAGTGACAACGGATGAGGAGCTAGCTCTATTTCGATCATCTGCCGCACCAGAAGTCCCCATCGTTTGGGTCCACTAGGTCCCTCTTGCCCTGTGGTTCTGATGCTTTTTTGCCACTTGCCTGCAAAGGAATCTTTGCTGAGTCTGGGAACCCTGTGGCTAGAGTCCTTTCCTTGGTCTCCCTGCCACATCTTCCAGGTGCTGATTGGGACACGGTGGGGGACAGGTTTGCAGGAAGCATTCTCTTCTTTCAGAGTCCAGAAGAATATTAACCCTTCTTCACCCCTCCCATGTTCTCTCTAAAGAGCTGCCTCTCTCTCCCAGTCCCCTCTGACACCCCATGTCTCTCCCCAGTGTGTTCACAGAAGGCAGTAAGAGCTATGGTATGTGCTGTTGCTTTGTGCTTGAAATGGGAGAATTAAAATATACAGAGAACAAATTACAACTCAGCTCATGACGGGTACCTTGCTGGAAGGTATCTGATTACTAGAATGGAGCAAATAGAGGTCACATGTAAGTATGTATTCCTTGAAAGAAAAAAGAAAGTAAGAAAAGGCACAAAAAGAAAGAAAGAAAGTCACAACACTTCAGCACTAAGCTCGGGACCATTTTAAACATCGAAATCACCAACAAACAGCAGAAACATGCAAAAATTGGCACTAGATAAGCTATAAAAAAGACACTTGTTGACAGTATGAGAGCTGAAACAAGAAAGCAGAGTGTTGCTTTGCTCCATCTGAGTTGGGAACGTGGAACTCAAGAAAGACTTCGGGAGGCTTTTTGACCAATGTGGGGCCTACTGACTGCCTTTTTACCCTATTTGAACAAATCAAAGGGAATGAGCACGTAGTTACTTTTTCAGAAGTAATGACAGTCTGTAAAGTTCTTTAAATATGAACACCTGCTGTGCACATGCCAGACGATCATATTCTTTAATGCAAAAGTCATTGACAACCATGAAGACTTACATAATACTAGCGAGCATTTGTTGAACAATTACTGTATTATATTCTAGGCACCCTATTAGGTGCTTGAAATATACTATCTCATTTATTCTTCATACAACTTTATGCACTAAATACTATTATTGTACCCAGTTTACAGATGTGGAAATTGAGGCAGATAGATCATTTATGTAACTTGCCTCAAGTTGAACAGCAAAGATCTCTCTGTTCCCAGGATCCAACTCTCAACCATCGTGCCATACTGCCTCCTGGCTGCAGAGGCGTCTTACTAGAATGAGGTCAAGGTAAAAGGAAAACTGCGTGGACAGTAGCGTGTTCATGTTATCGTGAAAGAGCCATTGTCTGTGCTCTTTCCCAGAATTGTTAAACTAGACAGTTTTAAGAAATGGGGGGCAGATTCATTTCACTGGTTTCCAGTTTGGACCCATCACTACCCTCAAGTTCCCGTGGATGAGAGATGCTTCCTCTATCTCGGCGTGGTATCGTGTGTCTGAGTATTTCATTAAATGACTAGTCCGGTGGTTCTTTTTCCTGTCCTTGTAGAGGTGGGTTAAAAAAAGAAATAGCCAACTGGGATGCTATTTACAGCCTGGTTTATCATGGGGCCACCTCTATTCTTGAACCAAGTGTTGGCTGGGAGTAGCATGTTATCCGTGATGCCCTGTCGCTGACTCCGCAGTTCTCTCCTTCCCGACCACACCAAATTTAGGTCCTGTGTGTTACAGAACCAAGTGCGACGTACCCTGCCCTGCCTCGCTTCTATTAGGACTCCTGCCCGTGAACGGTGTGGACACCATCCGTCATGACCTCCACCTCCCAATTAGGGCATCTGGCATTTAAAATTCAGGGCTTGAACCTGTGGCCTGTCACTCAAAGCAGCTCTTTTCAATTACCATTAATTCTCAGTATTCCAGGTAGTTCTGTTCTATACAGTTGGGAGCAGAGAATTAGCAATACCAAACTACTGCCCCCCCACCCCCCAGGGGAAATAGGGTGAGGTTTCTGCAAGCCTCTGGTCACAACAACTGGCCAGTAGTTAGCCTTGTTTGATGTGTGTTGTGTTTAAAGACGGCTTACTTTGTATGTGTTGTTGACTCCTTAACGTTGCAGTCATGGCCAACAGCACTATCGCTCATGCCTGAGTGAAGCTTATCGAACACACTTATGTTCTTCCTGAGGCACATCGCAGCCCTCTTGCAATCAGGAACCCGGCCAGCGCTTCAGCACTATGCTCGGGGCCATTGTGAACAGCAAAATTACCAACAGAAAACGCAAAATGTGAAAAATGTGGCACAAAATAGACCGTGAAAAGGACACTTGCTTACAATATGAGAGACAAGGCAGAGTGTCACCTTATTCCACCAGGAGTGCGCACCTTGAGGGACTCAAAGTTTTCTTTTTCTTTCTTTTCTTTCCTTTTTTTTTTTTTTTGAGACAGAGTCTCATTCTATTGCCCGGGCTAGAGTGTCGTGGCATCAGCCTAGCTCACAGCAATCTCAAACTCCCAGGCTCAAGTGATCCTATTGCCTCAGCCTCCCAAGTAGCTGGAACTACAGGCACACACCACCATGCTCGGCTAATTTTTTTCTACTTAGTAGAGACGGGGTCTCACTGTTGCTCAGGCTGGTCTCTAACTCTGACCTCAAGCAATCCTCCCACCTTGGCCTCCCAGAGTGCTAGGATTACAGGCATGAGCCACCTTGCCTGGCCTCAAATTTTTCCTGCTCTGCACGTATCCCATAGTGACAGAGAAAGAGTAGCAAGTATTGACTTGGAGGTTAGAAATATTTTTAGCAAATAGACAAATTCCCAAGTACAGAAGCTGCTTGTCACGAGGGTGATAGTATTGTAGTACCACTTGATTACACATCTGTTTGCATGGAACCCACCAGCAAATTCTAAAACCTAGCTCTTCAAGCCAGAAACCCAGTAGGTATTGTTTTGCCTGCTTGACATTACTTTCTTCCCCAAATAACCATGCCTTGGTTAGCTAAGGTTCCCATCTGCAAGAGAGTGTCAGGAAACACTACTCTGTTCTGTTTAGGAACTTGGACTCTCTCCACACTTCTGTTCTGGGGCTCGAGAGCAGGCATCACTCCCAGCTCCATGGCGCTGAGGCTTCGTGGAGATAAAACGCCTTTTCTCAGAAAGGGCAGGAACACTATCACTGTACTTAAGTTGTATTTAATTATTCATTTGCTTCCATTCATTTGATATCTTACCATTGGCTTTCTTTTCTTTTTTATTATGAATATTTCAGCATTGCAGAAAAAGATTTAGAATATTAACAAGCTGAATGAAATTGTTGTTGTTCAACCGTTTTGACCTACAGAAGTGGCAATTTCATATAACCTATGAAAAAACCTGGGGTTTGTTTACTGTAACACATCTTAGCATTTTGCCATCTCTGTTTTGAGATTTTTTTTCCAAGTCTGCTTGTTATTAGTTATGTTAAATGTGTGTGTATGTGTGTATTTAAGTTTATTTATTTGGAGTGTGTGTGTATGTGTGTATTTAAGTTTTATTTTATAATGATTATAGATTCATGTGAAGTTGCAAAACTAGTACAGAGAAATCCTGTGTACCTTTTACCAAATTCCCCACAATAGTTAAATTTAATGTAGTTATAAAATAATATCCAAACCTGGAAATTAATATTGTATATATAGTTCTGTGTCACTTTGTCACATGTAGATTTGTGTAACCACCACCACAATCAAGATACAGAACTAGTCCATCATCACAAAGATCTCCCTTGTCTACCTCTTTAGAGTCATGCCTGCCCATTTCAAGAATGTCATATGAGTGGAATCATATATGTGAATGTATTTTTAATTTGACTTTTGCTGTTTACTAAAAAACGAGCACCATGAGATTTGAGGGAAAAATCTATCCAGCAAAAGCTGGCTGACAATTTCACTTTAATTATTAACATTGCAATGTATGGGTTTTCTTTTATATTTGAGAAACACATAGTATTCCCTTACCCCCACCACCACACATAAACACACACCTTTCCAGAACTTGTATGGAGATCTAGAAAGGGGAGAGGCCTTCGTACCCATAAGTAAACAGATGTAGAGTGCAAATTTGAAAGGCAACCAAAGCGTATGTTTGAAAACCAAAGTATAATATACATATATAACGGCTGTCCAGAAAGTATCCAGTCATGTAATATGAAAATTTATATTAACGATGGCTAGATACTTTCCAGACAACCCTCGTACATCTTGTCTTTGTCCATCTTCTGCTGCTATAACAGAATACTACAGAGTGGATAATTTATAAACAAAAGAGATTCATCTGGCTCCCAGCTTTGGAGGCTGGGAAGTCCAAGATTGAGGGGCCACATCCTGCCAGGGCCTTCCTGCTGCATCATGACATGGTAGAAGGCATCACATGGCAAGAGATGGTGAGAGGGTTTGGGACAGAGAGAAAATGGGGCCAAACTTATCCTTTCATCAGGAGTCCACTCCCGTGACAGCTAACCCACTCCTGCAATAAAGGCATTAGTCCCTTCATAAGGACGAAGCCCTCATAATCTAATCACCTCTCAAAGGTCCCACCTCTTACTACTGTCACAATGGCAATCAAACTTCAACAAGAGTTTTGGAGAGGACATTCAAACCATACCACATCTGAAAAGAGCGTCCTACATAGGTTTGAAAAGAAAGGGAGTCACAGCATTAACTTAGAGTTTTTAACTTTCAGAAAGATGGAATTATTTTTATTATGATGGGGTTGAGCTTAATTTCCCTCATTATTCCATGTACTACAGATATATTAATATAAATCCAAACATTTTGCCCCTCACTTATTATCTACATTACCTACATTCATTAGACTATAATTTAAAATGTCCAAGAAGGACAATAATTGCCATCAAAATAATAGAAACTTAAGGGAGATGGGCAAAGTGAGATATTCTTTATATATTTTTAACTGCCCCTAGAATGTTATATAGTAACGTGGCTCAGAACATCAAGATTAGGCTTCAAACCCTATTCATACATTAAATCTTTTAATGTTTCCTTCGTTCCCATTTTTCCCTCTCCCCTGTGACTCATAAGTCAAAGGCTTCAGCTTTGTAGCTGGATTTCACTCCCCAAAATGCATGCAACTCTGACATCAAAAGCACAGGCAACAAAAGAAAAAAATAGACAAATTGCACTTAATAAAAATTTTTAAATTTTGTGCATCAAAAGACAGTATCAACACCCACAAAATGAGAGAAAATATTTGCCAATCATATATCTGATAAGGAATTAATAATCAGAATATGTAGAGAACTGCTAAAACTCAAGAAAAAAAAAACAACCAGATTAAAAAATAGTCAAAGGATTTGAATAGACATTTCTTCAAACTATACAAATGGCTAATAAGCACATGAAAAGATGTTCAACATCACGAATCATTAGGGAAATGCAAATCCCCACTACAATGAGATACCATCTTACACCCATTAAGATGGGTACTATCCAAGAAAATCAGAAAATAGTAAGTGTTGCTGAAGATGTGGAGAAATTGGAGCCCTTGTGCACTGTTGGTGGAAATGTAAACTGGTACAGGTGCTAGGGAAAACAGTATGGCAGTTCCTCAAAAAATCAAAAATAGATTTTCCATGGGATCCAGAAATTCCACTTCTGGGTATATACTCAAAAGAATTAAAAGTAAAATCTTGAAGAGATATTTGTACATACATGTTTAATAGCAGATAATTTTCAAAAGCTAAATTATGAAGCAATCCAGTGTCCATTGACAGATGAATAAATAAGCCAAATATGCTATAGTCATACAATGGAATATTATTCAACCTTAAAAAGGAATTAAATTCTGCTGGGCAGAGTGGCACATGCCTATAGTCCCAGCAACTTTGAAGGCTGAGGCAAGAGGATAGTTTGAGCCTAGAAGTTCGAGTCTAGCCTGGGCAAGACCCCATAGCAGACCCCATTACTAAAAAAAAAAAACAACAACAAAAAAAAACGAATTAGATTCTGACATATGCTACAACATGGATAAACCTTGCAGGCATTATGCTAAGTCACAAAAAGACAAACACTATATGATTCTGCTTATATGAAGCACTTAGAGTAATTAAATTCTGAAGATGGATGGTGGTGATAGTTGCACAACATAATGAATATATTTAATACCCCTGTACTATATACTTAAAAATGGTAAGATGGTAACTTTTATGTATCTATCTTAGTCCAATCAGGCTGCTATAAGAAAAAATACCATAGCCTGGGTAATTTATAAACAACAGAAATGTATTTCTTACACTTCTGGAGGCTTGGAAGTCTAAGATCAAGGCCCTGGCAGATTTGGAGTGTAGTGAGGGCCTGTTCCTCACAGACGGTGCCTTCTGTGTGTCCTCACATGGAAGAAGAGGAAAAAGGCACAAACTGCCTCCTGCAAGATTTTTTATAAGGACACTAATCCCATTCATGAGGCCCCACCTCTTAATACTATTGCATTGGGGATTTTCAAGGTGAATTTTGGAGGGACACAAACATGCAAACCACAGCAGTGTATTCTTACCACAATAAAAAAGAAAATGGGGAAAAAAAAAAAAAAGAAAATACATGCAATTCCTTAGAGATGGGCGAGTTTTCCGGGAACACTACGAGGATGAGGGCTTCTTGTGCCCTGCCAGACACAACAAAATTAGAGAACAGCATTTGGCAATCAGGACAGTTAGGAATTGCTCCATCACCTCTCTCCGGACCGGTGGAGAAAAGTGTGCTTTTGCTTTAAACCAGTCTTCCTCTTCCCTCCCCTCTTCCTTTCATTGCAATGGCCCAAGTCAATGACTACAATCTGACAAGCAGTGTGTCGTGGCTTATAGTGTGTCCTGCAGAGCCAAAATGCCTCTTCTGCACGTGAGCTTCCACTTACTGCACTGAAATCTTAACTCATTTATTTTTGTTCTTATATTTTGAAGCTATTTTGGAAGCTTTAAATTTATCTCATTTTTCTTTTTGAGATGAATTCCTTAAGTTTTGATTTGTGATGTTTTCTTCTGCCGGGAAAAATTGAGAAAGACTTAGAAATAACCAAAACAACAAATGGATTATGAAGTCTCCTGTCTTCTGTACCCTTCTGGATTATCTATCATTGATTTAAAGCTATTTTTATTTGTAAAAAAACAGATAATAATATAGATGATCCTTGTCCATAGACAGACAAATGAATTGTGTCTAGGAATTGCAATTGATTATTGCCCTGAAAATAGACCTGTTTTACATCTATTTGTAAATTCATCTCAGTATCTCCTTTTTCCTGTATATGTGTCAGTCTTTGAATTCTCCTTTGGACTTGTTATACTCAAAATATCTTAATGGTTACCTCATTAATTAATGGGATAAATAAAATCTTTGACCACATTTCTATGAGAGTCATGATTTTACCATTATCTATTAAAAATTATTTAATAAAAAATGATTGCTTAATTCTAACTATTTCTCATTACATAATTTTCATTATGATTTTGAGCTATTTTGTGGGACTTTATCAATTAATGAATCATGTGTGTAAGTGAATTACTTCTGCTATTATTGTGTAGTATCCCTCTATTTCTATTACTTTTTCCCTTACAAAGCCGTTTGATTAATATTCTGTTTAATCTGATGTTTATATTTTTTATCATTTTTGTTTTAATTTGTATTGGACTAGTATATCTTTTATCATTTTTTTTCTTTTGAGACACAGTCTCACTCTGTTGCTCCAGCTAGAGTGCAGTGGGGTCATTATAGTTCACTGTACCCTCAAACTCCTGGGCTCAAGCCATCCTCCTGCCTCGGCTTCCGAAGTAGCTGGGACTACAGGTGCGCACTACCACACCTGGCCAATTTTTTTATTTTTGGTAGAGACGGGGTCTCGCTCTTGCTCAGGCTGGTCTCAAACTCCTGAGCTCAAACAATTCTCCTGCCTCGGCCTCCCAGAATGCTAGGGATTACAGGTATGAGCCACTTTGCCCGGCCCCATTTCTTTACTTTTAAACTTTTATATAGTTTTAAGAATTATTTCTAGAAAGTAGGGTATGGCTGTGTTTGTAATTTGTTTTATTTTTATCCAAGCTTATTATCTTTTTCTTTTAATACATTATTTAATACACTTAGATATATTGTGACTACTCCTCTATGTTGGATTTTTTTTACTGTCTTATTTTATGATTTTTGTTTATGATCTTTTTCTTTATACCTCCCCCTGATTTCTTTTTCTTTTGGATTAAACATTTTTGTAGACTCTCTAATCCCAGCTTTTTTGTTTGTTTGTTTGTTTGTTTGTGTGGAAGTTACAAATCATGTCACTAATCTTTGGTGGTTACTCTTAAAATTTAAATTAATTAATTAATTTAGAGACAGGGTCTTACTCTGTTGCCCAGGCTAGAGTGCAATGGCACAATCATAGCTCACTGCAGCCTCAAACTCCTGGGCTCAATTGAGTCTCCTACCTCAGCCTCCCGAGTAGCTAGGAGGGCCACCATGCCTGGTTAATTTTTAAATTTTTTGTAGAGATGTGGTCTTGCTATGTTGCCCAGGCTGCTCTTAAAAATTTTAACACATAAAGTAAAAAAAAAAAGGTAAGATGCAAAACAATCTGTATAGTATGCTATTTTTTTGTTGTTGTTTTTTTGATACGGAGTCTCACTCTGTTGCCCTGGCTAGAGTGCTGTGGCATCAGCCTAGCTCATAGCAACCTCAAACTCATGGGCTCAAGCGATCCTCCTGTCTCAGCCTCCAGAGTAGCTGGGACTACAGGCATACACCACTATGCCCGGCTTACAGTATGCTATTTTTGAGAAATAATGAAGTAAAAATAATAATATATTCACATTTTTATATATTTATAAAAAGAAAAAGGATAATCAATAAAAAAGATAAAATAAGACAGTATTAAAAATACAATATAGATCAATAATGACAATGGATCTAAATAGATTGTCTCTTAATATAGATAATAACCCAGTTACATTAAAATGAAACTAAACTGAATAAGAAACTTAATTAAAATGGTCATCTAGGCCGGGCAAGGTGGCTCACGCCTATACTCCTAGCACTCTGGGAGGCTGAGGCGGGTGGATTGCCTGAGCTCAGGAGTTCGAGACCAGCCTAAGCAAGAGCAAGACCCCATCTCTACTAAAAATAGAAAGAAATTAGCTGGACAGCTAAAAATCTATATAGAAAAAATTAGCTGGGCATAGTGGCACATGCCTGTAGTCCCAGCTACTTGGGAGGCTGAGGCAGTAGGATTTCTTGAGCCCAGGAGTTTGAGGTTCCTGTGAGCTAGGCTGACACTATAGCACTCTAGCCCAGGCAAGAAAGTGAGACTCTGTCTCAAAAAAAAAAAAAAATAAAAGAGGGTCTTCTATAAGATAGTTAGGTGAGGATTGATAAGAGATTGGAGGGGGAAGATGAGACTTTTTATATCATTTCAAGTTTTGGACCATATGAAAATATTATTTCATATATTTCATTATTAAAAATATATAATTAAGTTATAAATTAAGATACTTCTATTATTTAAAACTTTTTGCATGTATGCATACATAAATCTTGTAACAATATAAAACCATACACTGCTGTCTTTATTCTTATCCCCAATACAATGAATCTTTATCAAGCATTATCCATTAAAAAACCTTCCCAACACCAACATAATTATTGTTTATACTTTTAGTTTTTTAGACTTTTTTTTTGATACAAGTTCTCCCTATGTTGCCCAGGCTAGGGTCATCATCATAGCTCGTTGCAACCTTTAACTCCTGGGCTCAAGAGATCCTCCTGCCTCAGCCTCTCAAGAAGCTCAGACTACAGGGGGTATGTCACCACACCTAACTAATTTTTTCACTTTTTGTAGAGACAAGGTCTTGCTATGTTGCTCAGACTGGTCTCCATCCAACTCCTGGCCTCAAGCTATCCACTTGGCATGAGCCACCTTGCCCAGCTAGTTTTTCAGACTTTTAGTCTTATCTTTTTTTTTTTTTTTGTTAACATGAAATTCGTATTTTATCTTCATTTTTATTCGTCCTTACACTTGTTTTTCTAATGTTTGCATAGTTACTGTATGTTTTTGAGTTAAGTCCCTCCAGGAACTGGGGACATGACTGTCAAGGCGATCCATGGATACTCTGGACCTACTATGTGACATATGTAGTTGATCCCGTTACCCCCTACTGTTCCGGAGTGTCACGTTGGAGTTTTGTGTCAGTGTCAGGTCAGACCCTGGTGTCCAACAGACCTTGAAAGATGTGGATATTTTCCTTTTTCCAGTGTTTTGTTCCCCAAGCAAATAGCTGTAGGTCCCTTTGGACAAGGCCTGGGGCTTCACTGCTGTGTACGCTTGCCTTGGTATTGCAGTCTTTCCTATGGGGACATAGTCTTTCTTTGGTGGGTTCTAGGTGTGAGAACTGGTCTCCCCAGTCTGGAAGATGGACACTCAATTGTGACTTTTCACTGGGGTGGCACATTCATTCTTCTTCTTTTTTTTTTTGTTTTGAGACAAAGTCTCACTCTGTTGCCCATTCTAGAGTAGAGTGCTGTGATGTCAGCCTAGCTCACAGCAACCTCAATCTCCTGGGCTCAAGCAACCCTTCTGTCTCAGCCTCCGGAGTAGCTGGGACTACAGGCATGCGCCACCATACCCAGCTAATTTTTTCTATATATTTTTAGTTGGCCAATTAATTTCCTTCTATTTCGTAGTAGAGACAGGGTCTTGCTCTTGCTCAGGCTGGTTTCAAACTCCTGACCTTGAGAGATCCTCCCGCCTTGGCCTCCCAGAGTGCTAGGATTACAGTTGTGAGCCACCGTGCCCAGCCATTCTTAATAGCTCTCTGACACTATGTTTCTCTCTCTTTTCCACCCCTCTCTTAATATCTTTTGAAATCAAGCAATTCCCTTCTTAGATACCCAATTATTTTGCTCCTAGAAGCACTCTATTCCACTAGCCATCTTGATAGAGTCTTCACATCCAGGAACACGGGCTTCTAATCTGGCCCTGAAGTTATTATGAACCGTATCCATCAAGCAGACAGGATTAAGTGTGCTCTCTCAGGAGTGTAAACAAGGATTCATGTGTGTCCTGGATACTACCTCTGGCTCTTAAGGCACCTTATCAAGCTGAGAAGGCAAATGCTAAACTGTATGGGAATGTAGCCTGGGTAAATGTATGGCATGACAATAGTTCTCTTGTTGGAGAAGCATTTATCCACTTCTGAGGGATTTAGAATCAAATTTACAAATATTTAAGAATACCAAACCCACGGCATTATTTTTATCTTAGGGCATCTGTACACATTTGGTATTTTAAGTATTTGTTATGTTTAAGAGAATTTGACCTTTTAGAGCAATAGGTTAGTCTGGGGACTCCAATTTAAAATGCTAAATTCAATAATTGAATTAGATTTGTTATTTTAAGTTAAAATCTTACCAAGTTTATATGCAGTGTTGGAACATTCATGAGAACATAAGGTTCAACATATTTATACTTTTAATGTATTAGATTTAAGAGTTATTTAAATACATGGGAATATTTTATTTGTTAAGTCAGACAATTGAAGTACTAAAAGGAACTTGAATATATTAAATTTAAATATGTAGTATACTGTGTGAAAAGAAATTTAATTTAATTTGTAAATAGGACTAAACCTTTTTTAAAGGCTTCTTCATGGTAAAATTTGCTAGAATTATAAATAGAATAATATGATCAGGAATCTAAATTTGCAAGCTTAAAGTATAAGTATTAAGAAACTTAGTAATTTTCACAAATTGTATATTAATTGTGAAATCAATATAGTCATTTTAAGATTTTTTTCTGCATACAAAAACTACCCAGAGGGATAAAAAAAAAGCCTCTCACATTTAACATCAATTACCTTTTGATAAAGATATAATTGTGTCTATTGTGCAGATGAGGATATCAAGGCTCATTAAGGCAAAGTAGTTGACACCATGTCAAGATTTGAAATGAGGTCTCTGGCACTTAAGGCTAAATGTCCCAATGCTGTGTTGGATGGGATCCATGAGATTCAGTTTAACATAAAACGATCCTCAATAAATGAAATTCAGAAATGGCCCAGCATGTTCCCCTCTCTTGCTTTCCCTTGTGCGCCACCTAATAATCAATAATTACCAAGAAGGATGTGCTCTGAATAATGTGTTCCTCTCATCACTGGGCAATTGCATTCTCAAATCAGAGCTAATTGGATATAAGGCATGTCTAGGATTAAGTGAAAAGGCAAAACAAGCCAAGTCAGTCGTCATTTATTGCGAAATATGACATATATACCAACAACTGCTCAAAACTTAAATATGCAGTTTAAAGTAGCATAAAGCAAACACTCACGTAACAACAGCTAGGCCAAGAGGTAGAATACTTACAGTGATCCAGAGGCTCTCACCCTGCCCCTCTGCCCTGTATTCTTAGGTGGTTCCTGGATATAAACACTATCCTGACTCTTTTTAATGACAAATTATTTTTTCCCTTTTCTTTATGGTTTGTTAATGTGTATATCCATAATCAATTCAGTTGAGTTTAGCTTTGCTTATCTTAAAATATTTTCTTATTTTTTTCTTTTTGAGACAGAGTCTCACTTTGTTGCCTGGGCTAGAGTGTCGTGGCGTCAGCCTAGCTCACAGCAACGTCAAATGCCTGGGCTCAAGCTATTCTCTTGCTTCAGCCTCCTGAATAGCTGGGACTATGGGTGTGTACTGCCATGCCCGGCTAATGTTTTCTATATTTAGTAGAGACGGGGTCTTGCTCTTGCTCAGGCTGGTTTCAAACTACTGAGCTCGAGCAATCCTCCCACCCTGGCCTCCCAGAGTGCTAGGATTACAGGCGTGAGCCAGCACGCCCTGCCTCTTATTGTTTTTGATTATAGAAATTCAATTGATTTTCATATCTAGCAAACTTGCTAAATTCAGTTATTAATTCTGATCATTTTCACACAGATGTCTTTAGATTTGCAGTCATGTCATTTTCCAATCTTGACAGTTTTGTTTCTTCTGTTTCATCCTTCACTTCCACCCTTTCCCTCCCACCTCCTCCCTCCCTTATTTTATTTCTGTATTCCATATGGCACTGATTGTGACTCAGTTGTACTTTGGGTTCTCTGGGAGCTGGAGATCAGCACACAGGGAGTTTTTGTAGAGAGTGCTCTGGAGTTGATGAGGAAAGGAAAGAAAGCAAGATTGAGAAGTTGGGTTATGATGCAGTCTCAGCAGAGGCTGTACCCAATCCAATGGAAAGCTCTAAAGCAGGAATAACCCCTCCGATTGTTTTTTTGAGACAGAGTCTCACTCTGTTGCCTGGGCTAGAATACCATGGAGTCAGCCTAGCTCACAGCAACCTCACACTCCTGGGCTCAAGGGATCCTCCTGTCTCAGCCTCCCAAGTAGCTGGGACCACAGGCATGCACCACCATGCCTGGCTAATTTTTTCTATCTTTAGTAGAGACGGGGGTCTCACTCTTGCTCAGGCTGGTCTCGAACTCCTGACTCAAGTGATCCTCTCACCTCAGCCTCCCAGAGTGCTAGAAGTATAGGTGTGAGCCACCACGTCCAGTCGAGCCCTCAGATATATCCATACTCATGGCAAGGGAGATGGATCTTTATGCCCCCACCTTGATCCTCATTGGATGTAGACCTCCCTGGAAGGAGGTGTGACCTTGAGCTACGTGTCTTTCTTCAGCCACAGCAATCCCCAAAGGGGGTGTACAGTTGAAGGCTGTCTGCCAACAGCACTCTCAGGAGCAGGGGAACAAGTCAGAGAAATTGGTTTGCTAGTGATGAACTCTTGGTTTGTGTTTATCTGTACATGTCTTTATTTTTGCCTGCATTTTGAAATATATTTTTGCCAGGTATAGAATTCTAGGTTGGCAGTTATTTTCTTCAGCACATTGAAAATCTTACTCTGGTGCCTTCTGGTCTCCATGGTTGCTGTCCAGCAGCCAATTGTAAATCTAACCACGCTTCCTTTGAGGGCAGGTCTGAAGCTACAATATCTCAAGGATTTTCTTCTTCTTACTCTACTGTTCTTCCTGTTCTACTCAGTGGTCAAACAGCCTTCCTTGCACTCACCTGGGAAGTAAAGAAGGGCTGGGATTTGGGTGTAGATCCCCTTTACCCTAACTATGAGGGTATAGTCTTTTGGGATCCCAGTTTAGCACTGGCGGGATCTACCATCAGACCCTCCTTGTCACGTGGGATCTGAGCCTTATTCTATTTTATCTGAGCCTATTCTATTTTACCTTCCATATTGCTGAACCAAAGCTGAAGTGAGAGGTGTCTGCAAATGTTCTCAGGATGAATGGAAGGTTTTGTTGCTTTAATAATCTTCTTACCTCTCTAGGTACTAGGTTTCAGTAAAAAATTGGCCTGTGTGCATCCTATCTTTTCAGCTCTGCAATGCTGAACAACCTTAAGGTGGTGGTTGTTAGCTTAAATCCAGTATTTTTCATTATTTTTCAAGGGAAGAGTTGATCTGCATGACCTAGCTCATCATTAACTAGGAACTAGAACTTGATACTAGTCACTTAATCACTAAGGTTTATAGATTAACAGTCACTGGGGCAGTGGAGTCATCTGTCAGACACAAGTTTGAAGGAAAGTCATATTTGGTTAAGGATGGCTACTTGTCCTTTTAGTTCTTGAGTGATTACTCTTTACCTACGATTGCGCTAAACCCTCAAGGTACGTTATCTCCTTTGATTTATCAAAACAAATCCATAATGTACAGCCCATTTTATTCCCACTTAATAGATACAGAAGCAAAGAAAAAACCCAGCTCTTCAAGCTGGGTCTGCCTGACCTCAGACGTCCTCTTGGCAAACACTCTTTCTTGTAATGCCTCCCAAACATGAGTAAAAGTTTCTGTGGTATTTGGTAGAAAGACTTCTTTAGTTAAAAATGTATTTTGGAGATACTACTTCATACTCATTAGAATGGCTACTATAAAAAATGAAAAATAACAAATATTGACAAGGATATAGAGAAACTGGAACATCGTGCATTGCTGGTGGAAATGTAAAATGATACAGCCACTGTGGAAAATAGTTTGGTGGTTTCTTAAAATGCTAAACATAGAATTTGCATATAACCCAGCAATTCCCACTCTGAATATGTACTCAAAGGAATTTAAAGCAGAGAATCAACGGGTACTTGTACGCCAATGTTCATTATTGTGCTGTTCACATAGCCAAAAAGTGGAAACCCCCCAAATGTCCATCTACAGATGAACAGATAAACAAAATGTGGTCTATATATTCAATAGAATATTATTCAGCCTTACAAAGGAATGAAATTCTGATATATGCTACAATGTGAATGAACCTTGAAAACATGCTAAGTGAAATAAACTAGACACAAAAGTACAAATACTGTGTGACTCAACTTATAGGAGGAACCTAGAATAAGCAAATTCATTACCAGGCAATGTGGGGAGGGGCAATGCAGAGTCATTGCTAATGGGCACAGAGTTTCTGTTTGGGGTGATAAAAAGATAAATACGAGTGATGCTTGCACAACATTATGAATGTTCATAATGTCTCTGAATCATACACTTAAAAATTGTTATAATGGTAAATTTTATGTTATATATATTTTACCACAATAAAAAAGTGATCGAAAATGCAGAAAATCACTTGCTTTAAAAAATGTATCTTGTTGATATAAAACATTTCATTTTTCATTTCTTGCCACCAACTTAGTTCTTCTAAAGCAATGACATTTTGGGGCATGTTGACCCAAAATAAGTGATTGAGGCAAAGATCTCAGTCAACAGAGGTTTATTAAGCCACAGCTGATGACACACCTGGGAAAAGCACAAACCACAGACAAATCTGTGGCTGTTTTTCCAAATGGGAATTTGGAAGTTTCATTATTTAAAGGAGATTAGAGCATACAGAAAAAAAAAAAAAAAAGGCAGGGGCAGGGTGAGAAGTGAGAAAAAATTGTAACATTCTTGTGAGATGAAGGAAAATCTACACTTTGTAGAAGGCAACTGTTAGAAGAGAAAAAAGGAGTGAAGGAAGCATCAATTATGTATATGTCCATGGGTAAGTGGAAGAATGTCTGATCCTGTCTTGTCTCTGTTCTGCACCTGTGAAGATAAACTTGTAATTTATTATTAGTGTGGAATTGAACAGACTTAAGTTTTAGGAGCTAGACTTAGCCCACAGACCTAAAGTTACCATTTGCATGTCCTTGTTTATGGGAGTGTAACAGAGGTAAAGTTCAGAAAAAGGGCAACAAAACGGTTTACAAGTTGTGTCTCTAAAATCCACCACCCTGTTTGGGAATTAAAACCTACCTGCATTCCTTCTCTGAGGCCAGTAATCAAAGAAAATGTGTTTGAAATGTTTTCAAACAGAAAAATGTTTTTTGCTGTTTGTTTTCTAGTATCTTAAACCACAGGAAATGACTCAACAGAATTTTCCAAAGGTCATGAAATATTTGTCTGGAGATAAGGTCTGTGGAAACCACCAATTATAGTTAAACAACAATAGCCCAAAGCCATGACATGTGACACTGAGTAGACCTGCACCCAACTGCTGAACCCCCTCTCCTTTTTTAAAAGCCCTGTTTTTCTACTCAGAGTGGCAGTCTTCGAGATGCTAGTCCACTTCTGAGATGCTAGCCCTTCTCACTTGCCAGCGAATTAATAAACTTCTCTTTCCTTTTCCTCAAACTGCTTGTCCTCATTCTTCATTTTCACTGATTTGGCCCAAGGGACAAGCACCAAACTTTCCTTTTGGAACAGGAGACCAGCAAAGATTTTCCTTAATGAATGATCTGGAGGCCAGTACTTCACAGGTGCCCGAACCCTTTACCTTCCCTTTTGCATAAGGAGTTGGGAGGGAGTGGTCCTGAGATATTTATTCTCTTCTACAGGTATGACAGATCATGGCCACAATGCTATGACCATTTACTGAGAAATGGTCTTGTAGGTCTTAGAAGTTCCGATTCAATTAATCTAGACTCAATTCCAATGGATTTGAGGATTTGAGATGGCATACCAAATTTTTTTTTTTTTTAAATCTGTTCTAAAGGATAAATAGATCAGAGAATTAAGGAGAAAGGGAAATCATGTTAGGAGAACAATAAAAGCCAGGGGTACATTTATCACACAGAAATGCATTACATGCTCTTATACTAAAAAAGACCTGCAATTTGACACTCAGATTTCTAAAGACCAAAATAGAGAAGAATGGGCAACCCCAGAATCAGTGTCCATAAGTAAAAAACAAAATCCTGTGTTTTTTTTTCCCGTTACTGAAGTGAGATTTGAAAGGCACTTCTGCCAGGGGTCTTTGTAGAGAGAACACTGTGATACCAGGGGTGGTCACCTCCCTGTGAGAAACAGTGAATTGAGGAATTTCAGGTAACTCTTTCTTCCAACATTTCTCTGTATAGGTTAAGCCACAGCACAATTCAGAGCAGCAATTTTGCAATGGTAAAGGACCTGACTACATAACTCAAAAAATATTTGTTGACTTGAGCCATTAAGTTCTTTCCATAAATGGGAAAAGTTCTCAACTTGTCCCCCAAAATTTTATTCAGGGGCCAGTTTTGGGGAATAAGGCTCCAGTGACTGAGAAAGAGCCAGTGCTACTTAAAGGGGTTGCAAACTTGCTTTCTCTGATCTGACCTGTCCTGTTTAACTAGCACAGTGTTTCTTTCTTTTTGTAGTTGGAAATGCATGCTGTGGGCAGATCATTTTTTTTTTTTTTTTCTGCTTTAGGGCAGGCCTCATCAGTTTCCATTGCATTACCCCTAGCCTGATTTACACATTTATTTTGCTTGCCTACCCTCTATGGACATTTGTTTGCAACTTCTGAATGATTTATTACCAGCTAATAATTGCTGTCTGATAAACGTACCCCCTGGCATTTACTGTTATTACTCAGTTGATTAAGGTTACTCTGCACCAGCACCTTGAAGCATTTCACTGAAGTTTTTTGCGATATAAAAGCCAACTAGTGAATCAAATGGCCCTTTTACATAACATTTCGTTTGGGATTTTTAAGCATTATAGACTTTCATAACTTCTCATATGAGAAATGAGTTTCTTTTCCTCCAGACCTCATTTTTTCGTTACTGTAAGGAATTGACTATAAATCAAAAATTGGTCTCTGCTTTTATAGCCTCTGTCCTCATTATCTATGCATTTATGATGATGATGACATTCCATATTTATTGATTCATTTCATTCATATAGCACCATTCTCCAGTGTTTCTAAGAAACTTTAAACAAAAAGCAATCTGCTTTGATTTCTACTTCTAGAATGAGCCTCTGGGATTTGTAACAGAACCCAGGAGGACCAGAGAGATATTTTAAGCAGAAGTATGTCTTGGAAAGAGAACAAAGAGAATGACAAAGGTTCTGAGTATGTGGCACGTGTTTGGTAAACTATGGAAACTATTTTAGGATCTTTTCAAATAAAAGATGCTATCAAGTCTCTTGCTGATAATTTTGGCTTGAGTTGCAGGGAGTCTGGTTTATTCCATTTGCTCGATCTTCTCCACTGCTGTGTCCCCATGGTTTGTTTACCTTTTCTCTCCCTATTCTACAGCATTCTTTGGTGTCCTCGATAGCTTTGACAGAAGACGGTCCGTGTCTATATGTCCACTGCTCACCTTTTGCTTCCCACTCTGATTGCTAAGGTCTGACACCAGCTGGATCCTGGGACTGCAGCCTTTGCCTTTACGGACAAGGTGACCTGGAACACCAGCAGGAAAAGTGAAGCCGTTGATAAAGCTACTGTGACTTTGACAACTAATTTGATTTTTATTCTTTTGAAGTTGTGAAAATTTGGAGGGGAAAAAAAAGGAGAAAGCAAGCAAACAAGAGGGAAGATTTCAACACTCTCTGCTCTCATTTTCCCCCATTTCTCTTTTGATTTAGTACAATTTTAAAAAAAAGAGATGTCTTCTCCTAAATGCAGAGCACAGTAGGAACCAAACAGTGAACTATTCTGGGCTTCTAAGCAGCAAATTTTTCCCCCCAGAGGTGGCAAACCCAAATAAAATCTGGTTCTTTACATAACTCCTGGCTCTTTGCTTAACTCTATGGGTTCCTGAAAGATTAATTTCTCTAGGCTTTCAAAACCAAGAGCTTAGTTTCTTTCCCTTCTTCTTCTTTTTTTTTTTTTGTCCTTGCATGACTGCAGTTGTCAAATAAGGCTGCCAGAAAAACAGCCTCTAACTCAGACAAAAGCCAGCTAACTATCCACATAACACCAACCGAATGAATGAAGACCTCACTGCTCAGTGCATGCTGGTTTGCCTGTGGAATGCGCAAAACAGACGACTGCTACTCTTTTTTGCTACTTGCCTCCCCAACCTTAGCCTATTTCTTTAATAACTGCCTTTATCTCTGCCTCTGTTGATTCATAAACTCTTTCTGCTCCTTGAGAACTAAAAGTATTCCTGCTGTTCAGATCAGTAAGATCTAATCTTCAAAAAATCTGAATCTTCCTTTTTTTTAGACATATTGGTTTATTGTGTGGGTGTGTGTGCATGTAGCTCATTTAATATTGGACATAACATAGACATGAAACAGGCATGAAACTGAGTAGTGCTAACCTTGAGTTTCTCATTCTTCAGTAGAACCGAGTTCAGTCTAGAGTAGAGGTCACAAACTCACATGCTTATCAGGGGCAAGCAGGATAAATTAATGAGCCAACTGGTCCTATTAAAAGTCATCTATTCCTGGCCACTTCTCTTAAGCTTGGAAGAAAATAGACAACAGGGCTCAATCTGTCATGGGATTTGAGTTAAATAAAAAATAAATGAAAAAGTTTTTAAATTTTAGAAATTAAAAAAATAAACAATAGGGTTGAGGGGATTTCAAGGTGACTGCCAAAGTTTTCTGGACAACAGGACTTTGAAGAGAGTGGTAGCTGGAAGACAAGCCAAGTGTTTTTTGCATATATTATCCACAGATCAGTGGTTTTCAACTGGGAAGAATTTTGCTTCCCCAGAGAACATTTGGCAATGTCTTGAGACATCTGTGGTTGTCACAACTGGGAAGGGAGGTGTTAGTGGTATTTAGTAGGTAGAAGCCACAGATGCTGCTAAACACCCTACAATGCATAGGACAGCTCCCCTCAACAAAGAATTATATAACCCCAAATGGCAATAGTGCCAAGGTTGGGAAACCCTGTCTTAAATAGGTAAGAATTGTTATCTTCAAATTTTTTTGTTTAATCATTCTTTCAAAATTTTATCAGACTATTTATTCCCCTACATATTTGTAATTGACTCTGAACTTTTTAATTATAAGTTAATTAATTGCAAAAGATGTATAATATCCAGCTTATTTAAAGCAAAATTGTTATATTATTTTGAAAACATATCATATGAAAACTAATACCATGACTCGTTGGTGCTCACCATTATTCACTTTAAAAATATATGAAAAAACTCTAAAGTTAAAATTTTGTCTTGTTCTTTTTTATCTTTGAAATTCTATTTCTATTCCATATTCCCCTCAGGGTGATTCATTTAAAGCTTTGAGAAATAAATTGCATTGGGATAGAAGGCTTTTCCTGATCATCTTATCACAGTCTTCTGCCACAAAAATCGTATAAATTAAAATTGATGCTTTATTATTTTCCGTGACCATGGTGATCTAATTGTTATAATTTTCTTGTGGGTTGAATTATAGTTACAACTTTTATTAGACACATAACTGATGAAAACAACTTAAGTAAATTACATATATAAATAATCGTTAAACATGTGAAAATCTTTAACAAAAGAAGTAAAATTTCCTTGAGATGCACCTGTTTTTTTCAGACTGGGTCTCATTCTGTTGCCCAAGCTAGAGTGCAGTGGTGTCATCATAGCTCACTGCAACCTCAAGCGATCCTCCTGCCTCAGCCTTCACTCATCACCATGCCCACTAATTTTTCTATTGTTTGTAAAAACAAGCTTTCACTATGTTGCTCAGGCTAGTCTCTGACTCCTGGCCACAAGCAATCCTCCCATCTCTGCCTTTCAAAGTGCTGGGATTAACAGTCTTGATGGGTTAGATTACACTCAGGTGCTTAATGCAGCACACGTGTATTTCTTGGTCAGATTTCTGTTCCATTCAGCAAGAAGCTTTGCTCATAATAATTACTCTGGGACCATGCTTCTAGAGGCTTCATCTCAATGTGTGTGCCCATGATCATTAAGGCAGGAAAAAGGGAACAATGTGGAAAGTGGTGCACTAGCTCTAAAATCTCTGCCTGGAAATGGTACATGTCATTTACACCTCATTAGCCAGTGAGAGTCACAGTAACTTCAATGGAATTTGGGGAAGCATAAACCTTCCAGATGGTCAAAACAGAATTCATGTGAAGCCCTACACAGATAAATGTGGTTTTCCTCCCACTCTACCATTAATTCATGGTCTGTGCATGAGTATTGTTTATTGCTAGAATGAGACAGAGTTCAGCAGTGACTACATGACTTTTATTGTGTTTGTCTTTTTAGATAGAAGTTATGAGAAACTTTGATTACATAGGTAGATGAGAATAGGAGTTTTGTTATAGCAATGCCACTTAATTCTTGGAACTCTTTTTGAATTATATGCTAAAAGTTTAACAGTGACCTATCACATGCTTTAACTTACAATGATCTATCAGCTGATACCTTGATTAGGTCCTTTTTTATTTTTCTTGAAAGCAAAAATTTAGAAATCCAAGTTGCTAAAGGATTTGTACTAATGGTAAGCATCATCACTTTCTCAACACCTACATGAATATTTCAAAGAGCACCCAGAGATTTTACACCCCAGGGCAATGCAATGCCATGAGGACCTGGTTGGGGAGGAGTGTCATTCTTTTGGGAAATAGGGAACCTTACTTGTGCTTGCAGAAGGGTCAGGGTGAAAAGGAAATCTGACCCTCCATCGCTGCTGTTCTCTTGCAGATCAGTGTCAGAAAACAGAGTGAATGGAAGTTGAACATACTGAAAACAATGGATTCTCCTTTAAAACCAACCCTGCCTGAGTAGCCCTTGGAATGAATGCCTTTGTATAACGCAGGGTATATGTACCCCAAGGCGATGCCTGCTGTGTTAAATTTTACTACCTGCACCTATGAGAGCACATGATTCACAAATTTGTCTCTCAAAGTTCAGGAGGTTAGGGAATCAAGATTCCAGCTGATTTGATTCCTAGTGAGGGCTCTTTTCTTGGCTCACAGAGAGCCGCCTTCTTGCTGTGTCCTCACATGGTGGGCAGGGGGCTCTCTGGTGTGTCCTCTTAAAAGAACACTAATCCTATTGGGTCAGGACCCCATCCTTATAATCTCATTTAGTCTTAATTACTTCCTTACTGCAAATGCAACCACACTGGGGGGTTAGGGCTTCAACATTTGAATTTTGGAGTGTGCAAACATTTAGTCCATAATACCTTCCCATGTAATTTTTTGGATAGCTTCTCAACTTGCATGAGGTTGCATAACAACCAGAGACTTTGGCTGGGGATCTGTCAGCATTCTTGTCAGTGACCCTGATGGAATATACTGAGCTCTGTCACAGTAGATGACAGGGAGCTGATAATCTGAGGGGTAGCTCACATGTCCCCATGTCACAGGAATGTCTGGTCTACCCATGGGAGTCTGCAGCTCCCATCCAGACTGACTCCTTGATTTCTTTTCTCTTAAGACCTTTAACTATCTTTTGTGAGCAACTTTAAAGGTCTTTGGACTTGATGGAATCCTGAAATGTTTTCATAAACTTCCTGCTTCTTAAGTCCATGCTACTTCTACAGGTATTAAAATGGTGGCTACTGAATTTTGGATATGTCTTACAGCTTTGTCTGGTTGATAAACCCGAGTCTTCAAGGTCGTTAGGCTGATAGGACACACCGGGGTTTGAAACCCACCTTTGCAATGGTTATCTGTGGGGCCTCGGGCAAGTTTCATATCCCTTCTGAGTCTGTCTTCTCATATCAAAATGCAAATAATACTAGTACCTACCTAAAAGGGAATACTGAGGAGATTAAACAAGATAATGAGTACATAGTCTTTATCACTCTGCCTGGTACTTAGCATTTACTAAATGGTAGCTGTAATATTATTGTTAATATTATTTTATATGAAAGTGAACTCAGATGAACTATAATAACAAGTAGTGTGAAAATGTGCGTACATGTTAAAGATTAAATATCCGCTTTCCTATAAATTCTACCCTCTCTCTTGGGCTCCTTCCACCCAGACCCATGGGGAGAGGCATTTGCCATCCTTGGGGAAATTCTAGTGTAAGATTTTTTGTCATGTTAAAATGCCAACGCCTCTGTGAGAAGCCAGGTGTTTTAGTGCGTTTCTGATTATCTCCTGAGCTGACATTTTGTTGGAAGGAGAAGAGAGAATGCAAGCATGAGGATTCTGTGAGCTGTGAGGGAGACTAGGGGCCCAGGGTTGGGGAGGGACGTTTGGAACACAAAATAGAGAAACTCAGAGACTTGCACTGCCCTTTTTCTATTTCTCAGTTTGGCCACAGGTATGGTCTCACCTCTGTGTTCTCTCACCTCTTTTGCTGCATTAGGCAAATGCTGGATCCTTTAAACCAGTAGCATTTCTTCCTCCCTTGTTGCCCTGGAAACAGCTCCTGTTATCCAGTCAGGAGGGTTTCATTGATTTCTTTGCCTTCTTTCAACCTCTCCTTAAAAACAAAAGCAACATTGAATGAAAAGCCTGTCTTTTAAGAAGGCTTCCTTGGAAAACTTGAACACTTACATATATGCATATTTACTCACTTTCCCTTTAGTAATGAAGCAATCTACCTTTTAAAATTTTGCTTGTGTATTATTTCCTCAATCAATAACCAAATTCAAGACTACTGCTACTTTTTGTAGCATCTAGTACTATGTTTGATTGAATGCATTCTTTTAGCACGTTTACATTAGTCTTAAAATACATTGTGGCATCTGTCCTGCCTCTCGCCGATAGCCTTATATAGAGAATTAGTGCATAAACCCTGACTACATACAGCCCTGTCATACAAAAGAAAGAATTCCAGGTTTCAGCTGGTAAGCAACTCGCTTCAAATAATATTTCATATAATAAAATTCTGGTACAGTGAAGCCTAACTTTAGACCCAAGATATAATAACCTGAGCTTTGAAAAGTCGTAGAATAACTGTATTTCACATCTTGCAGAGTTCTCGGAGATCACTGAAGCCTTAAATTCTCAGGCATAATTAATTTAATCAAGACAGGAAATTATTTCAATAGCCAAAGCTACTTCCTCTATTAAAAAGGAAATAGCCAATTACTCTCAAACAAGGTTGATTGATAAAAATTGATGTGTGCCTATCTCTGTCCCTAATGTTAGTATTGCTAAGTGCACCTGCACACAGAGGCTCTGGGCTCTGGGAGCACCAGCACTGCTCTCCTTCTCGTGGAGATGGTCCCAACTTGTTCTCTTTAGTGCTTCTCCATTTAGGAGGAGAGGGCAAAAGAGTGTCCTCATGTCCCCACCCCACATGAGGCATGCATGTCCCCCACCTCTACTCAAGACAGACACTGCAATGGTGAGTCAGGTGGAACCACACACAGCAAGCTTGTTCCTTTGAGGTTCTTCCTCTGTGTGTCTTGATACCCAAGCTAGAAAGTTCTTCCCGTTTCTCTCTGAGACTTCCTAGCTCTACTTATCCTGGCACTTTTTCTCATTTGAGTCATTCACCCTCTTATCTCCTCTTTCCCCTTTCCCTAGCCCCTGTGTTTTCTAGATTCATGGACCGCAAAATCAGGTTCTGCAGGCCGGGATACGATTTTTTTTCATCCTTAATTCAGCTGGTTCTTTGAATCTTGGTTTCTACGTAGGAGTGGGCTAAGGGAGGGGTTGACGAACCCTGGGGTTGATGAAGGAAATACACACAAAAACGCAAATGTATTACTTCAAAATATAACTCTCCCCACAGATTTTTATAAATCAGATCATTTTAGAGCTGAAAAAGCTTTAGCATTAGCAGTCCAGTTCAATCCTTTTATTTAACAGGGAAACTGAGGCCCAGAGATGTTTAGGGACTTGCCCAAAGTCACCAAGTTAGTGGCAGAGGCCACGCTGGACTTCATATCTCCATGATTTCAGGACAGCGTTATAGGGCACTGTGCTTCCTCTTATCTGAGGACTCAGTTATTATATTAAAAGTTCCCAATCAACTGTAATTTACACAGGTTTTAGGATAAGAAAATTGTACAATCTTCTTACCTATAGCAAAAAACATGAATAACCAAAATTAAACCCCATGTTTTTCAAAGAATTCAGAAAGGAGTATTTCTTGGTCATTGCAGATAGCTGGCTACTTGTCACCAAATTGAAGAAGTGGCTGAGCAGAGATGCTTGCTCTAGGTCACCGTGTAATAAAGCAATAAATCATTAACCAATCAAGTTGTGTCGCTCCTGGCTGAAAAACTGCTACCAGAACTCATTTTTTTTTTTTTTTGGCAGAATGGCAAGAAATGCCAAGGATGCTTATCCATAGCAACAGTAGAAGTTATTTCATTTTGCACAGCCTCTCGGTACTCATTATTTCTTCCTGGTCTTAGATGCCATCCACCTCTTTTAATTAACTTAAATCTTCATGTGTCACATCCTGCCTGAACCTCAGGGTTTCTGGAAGACACTGAAAATAGGATTGAAATAGCCAGGCTTCCAGTAAGTCTCTGTTATGCCTTGCACTTTGAGTCCTCTCCACTCTGGGAGAATGGTATGGAGTAGTGTGCTGTGTGCACCACTAGAGGGCACTTCAACCCTTGCTTTAGAACCTACAGTTTTCCAGAATTTGGAGCTGTGATCATTAGCATCTGTCCTTGTGTCCACATATTAATAAGTTTTTTTTCTGGTTCTTTTGAAATTAGAACCACAATGCCTGTACAACAATGGTACACTGTGACCCTTAGCAAATATTGGTTGATGATGGGTATAGTTACAATGGATCTAGTCAATTAAGAGTAAATTGCAGGGGTTACTGTCAAGTGGCGGGCAGAAGTCTGAATGCTTGGATCAAAAAAGGATTCAAGAGCTGGTACCCTATGCTGGTACCCAAACAAATAGGGCAGACATAGAGACCCCTCCCACCCAGGTGTGTGGCTAGAAGTCACCAGCTAAATTCAGACTCTGCTGATGAGAAAAGACAGAGAAATGATGGGTTTAAAATCTCTCTCTCTCTCTCTCTTTCATCTATGAATCTCTCCCTAGGAGTAGAAAGACCCAAAGTACTTGGGTGAAATAAATCATTGACTATCAGCAATGTCCCCTCCCTGCATTGTTCTAGAGGTCAGTGCATTGAAAAATCTGAGCACGGGACTAAGCAAGTACCAGAAGTACATATGGGTTATGTCTCCTTCCTTTATGCAGAAGTGACTAATATTTGAAATGGCAGTGTGCGGGGACTTGTAACCATACACATAAGAAACTTGAACAATCTCTCAACACAGAAAACAAAGAACCGGGATTGGAAATTTTGGAGAATGACCATAAAGCACCATTGAGCTCTGCAAAAAAGAGATGCATCTTCAGTATGTCTTCCCAGTGGCCCGGTGGCCTTGAACCACCCAGTCTCATCACTCTGACTGCCTGTCTACGTCCGTTCTCTCCATCCCTTGTCACTTCCAGAACATAAACCTCACCCTTGACCTCTTTGGCTCCAGGAACAATCTAGGCACCTTAGGTTCCCTTTAACACAAATTCTGTGTCTCATGGAATTTTTGTCACATTGTGTGTGATTCTGAGCATCGTGGCTAATTTCAGGTCACTTCATCCTGACCTGTATTGTCCTCTCCACAGACCACTCAGGGGGGTGGTCTCCCGGGCTTGGCGAGGCTTTTGGAAGTCAGGGGCACTTGCTCTTTGTGTTGTCTCATAAGCCTAGAAGATGATCCTTCCCATAAAATCATAGAATTTTAGATTTGAAGTAAACTGAAGGGTCATCTAGTCCATCCTTCTATTAGACAGTTAACATTGAATGCATGCTGGAATACTATTACCATCCTGTCAAATTTCTAAATATCCTTTGTGAGATGTTTAAAATAAAACTGCTATTAACATCTGTGTACAAGTTTATGCATGAACATAAATTTTCATTTCTCTAGGATAAATGTCCAGGAGTGCAATTGCTGGGTCGTAACATTTGCATAAGTTTCATGTCTAGTTTTTTAAGAAGCTTCCAAACACTTTTCCAGAGTGGCTGTGGACCATCTTACATTCCCACCAGCAGTGGATGAGTGATCCACTTTCTCTGCAACTTGGCAGCATTTCCTGTTGTCACTACTTTTTATTTTAGATAATCTGATGGGTGTACGGTGCTCTCACTGCGGTTTTGTTTTGCATTTCTCTAATGACTAATGATATTGAACACATTTTCATATGCTTATTTGCCATCTTGTATGTCCTTTTCAGTGACATGTCTGTCCTTGTCTTTTGTCTATTTTCCAATCGGGTTGATTCATTGTTGTCTTTTAACCATGAAAGTTGGAGAGTTATTTATATATTTTAGATAGTAGTCCTTAGTCAGATACATGGTTTGCAAATATTTTCTCCTGATCTCTAGTTTGTCTTTTCGTTTTCTTGGCAGGATCTTCCACTGAGCTCCTCCACTGGGCCTGTGCTGACACAGCCCTGGCAGGGAAGAGTGGGAGCACCTTATTACTGCTCCCCATGTGGCCTCTGCTGGCATGAGGAGGGGTGGGGTGAGGTGGCCCCACTACCTCTGGGTGGTGGTGAGAGTCCTGACTCTCCCCTAAGCCTTCTCTGACACCACCCCAGTGGGGGGTGGGAGGGCCACTTCATTACTGTTGGGTGGGGTCATGGGCCACATTCTCCACGTGGTCTCTGGACACAGCAGGGGGAGGGGCTGGTTATTACTTGGTGGGGTTATTACTAGCCCTTCCCTGACACCATTGCCACAGAGAGGGGTCTTGGGCTGCCTGGTTACAGCCCAGTGGGAGTGGGAGCCTGGGATCTCCACTTGGCCTTTGTTGTCGTGAGTTGGGGTGGGGCCATGGATTTTTCCATGGTGTTCGGCTGCAATACAGCAGTTATTATCTGAATGTTCTCTGTTTTGCTGGGCTGCCCCATTCTTTGTCCTTTGGCCAGGGAGAGCATGATTTCGTTTGGGCCTTTTTTTGTGTTTAAGTTTCAGACTTGCTGGCTTCTTCGGCTCCAGAGTTTGGGTTGCGTGAGGCAAAAAGAAAACCAAGGGAACTCATTGCTGTGTTGTTCCTTCGGTCCTGAGGTTTGTCACCAGTCTGCTTTCTTCTCTCCATCTTTCAGAGTCTTCTTATGTTTGTCTTCTGTATGATGCCCCATGAATTCAGTTGTACTTAGCAGAAAGGATAGGGAAAAGTATCTCCATTTTCCAGAACAGGAATTTGATTTTCCCATATTTTAAATAAGGAAGTTGGTCTATAATGTTCTATTGAGAACTTTTTAGCTCAAAAAATTCTGTTTTTCTACAGTCTATTAAATCCTCATGTGCCTTTTAATGTACTTGGAGATGTTAAACCAAACACAGAGGCCACTAGCCTGAGGTTGTCTCTGTACCAGAAGCTCCTATATGAGAAAACCAAAGCTTAACTTGGAGACATTTCTTATAACCAATTTTAAAAAAATGAAAAACAAACAAGCATAAAACAGAGCCTTAGCCAATCACAACCAGCCAACCCAGCCAGCTGGTTATGTAACTAGGAACCTCCCACCAAACTTGATCCAATTAAGGCAAATGCCTACCTGTAGCCAATCAAGTAATTCCTGAACTTTGCTTCCAGATGCAGCCTATAAAAATTGTAGCTCATGCTGCTGGAGTGGAGCTCTCTGGACCCCTTCTAGTTTTGAGTGCTGCCTGGTTCATGAATTGTTTTTGCTCAAATAAACTTTGTTAAATTTATTTTGCCTCAAATTTTTCTTTTAACAGGGATTATAATCACTACTGTGTTTCGTGGTTCACTAAATGTGTTTTGTGGTTCCAACTTCATAATGTACCCACTCACCTCCATGTGCTTTCTGCTTGGTTGGGGAGAAAAAAAAGAAAGAACACTCTCCTCTTTAATAAAAAGACCAAACTGTTTTACCTTCGGTGAGGTGGTGATTGCTTTGGGAAGAACCCCCTGTAAGGAGCACAGAAGGTCCAGGAACTCCCGAATTAGGTAGAGTGTACAAAAGTTTGAGAAACACTGATCTGGGGTAAAATATCCTCTATAAAGAAGCATAGGCGTTATCCATTCTAAAGACATTTCTCATGACATTAAGATGCTGATTCAAATACTGCCAGTAAAACCTGACATCAGCATATGTTTCCAGAATTTTCCATCGCTTCATTTTCAAGCTCCCATACCAAACAAGATGGTTTAATCTTTAAAATTGGCTACAGCGGCATGCACAGCAGTGTAAGAATTTGTTCAAATGTTAATGCAAGCCATTGCTATTAATTTCTTATTTACTCTAATACAAAGCGTGGAACTTTATTTATTCAGCTAGCATTTATTATCCTCCTGGATAGATCTCTTTCCTGCTTCCCGACACCCTCTCTCCAGTGGTACTACCTTTCCTCCTCCTGCCTGGACTCTTTCCAGCAGAAACATCTTTCGCTCCTTCTATTTCTTCCATGTTCCCACTATCTCCATTCAATTACTTACCAAGGAGTTTGTTTACATTAAAACAAATATCATAAAACTTCTTTATATTGACATGTGAGCATCAAAATGTAATATAAGCAGAATACTCATTATTCTGTGTTTAGATCAGTTTCTTAGTTATGTTTTTCATCGGTACACATTTTTTTCAATGTAGTTTAAAATTCACACATGACTCAGTGGTTCTTAGAATATTCACCAGGTTGCGTGATGTCCAGGAGGGGACTGAGGGAGTTGACGAGTGGCGGGCTTGGATATCATTTCTTGCCTGCCATTCAAGAAACTTGGGATTGGAGCTCTTTGCAGAGATCCAGCAGGCATTAGGAGTGGAGGGGGTTGGAGGCATGTTTGGGAGTAAGAGGAGCCAATGGAGAAGGCTGGTTCTTGACTACGCTTGACTGCCCAGTGAAACGGCCCCGTTTGGTAACTGGCCGTGCAGGCCGAGATGCTGGGTAGCAACCGTCCTGGGCATCTGGCAACACTATGGCGTGTCTCTGTGGCAGCTTATTTTGGGCGTCACGGCTATTACTCAGAGCCAGGAGTGATGTCTTTCATTCTGAGACGTCTGAACCCCCAACCACAGGCATGTTTTCTTCCAGGGCAGAGGGCAAATGCAATTACATCTGTGACCAATTTGCACAGCTGGGAGGCTCAGCCTCCTGACAGAAACATTTATTTGAGATTCAAGTCTCCAGGGAGCTGGGCCACCAGACAGGAAGTAAGGTCCGGCAAGCATTTGTTGTCCACTATGTGAATGCTTGCTAGTCTGAGCTGTGAGAACAAAAACAGAACAACAAAACCGTCAACTTCAGCTTTTATAAGCTAAAAATGAGACTTCTCTGTCTATCATCCCGGGAGGGTTTTTGAGGCGCAGACGAGAATAAGAATATTCAAATGCGACACGGTGGCCATTGACTGTCGTGCAAACACGGCGTGCATATGGCGCATGGAGCTAGCGGAGGGGGCAGCAGCCTGGGAGGCAAAGCCCCGGTTTCCAGCTCTGGCTCTGCCACTTTGAGCCGTGGCTTCCCGGGCGAGTCACCTCACTCAGGCCCTTTGTCTATTTGCAGGAGAGGTGCAGTCTCCAGGCCCACCAGCTTTCCAAGGATCTAAAAAATAGTTTGGAGCTGAAGTGAAAAAAAATATTGCTGCCAAATTTAAAACAAAAAACTCCCAAAGTAAAATTAAAAAAAAAATTGTTTTAAAAAATGCATCATTATGTCCAGTCAACTAATTTTTAAATATACATTTTCAAAACCCATCATTTAAAAAGGGTACTTTTTTTTTTTTTGAGACAGAGTCTCATTCTCTTGACTGGGCTAGAGTGCTGTGGCATCAGCCTCGCTCACGGCAACCTCAAACTGCTGGGCTCAAGTGATCCTTCGGCCTCAGCCTCCCAAGTAGCTGGGATACAGGCATGTGCCACCATGCCCAGCTTAAAAAAAAAGGTACTGTTGAATTAGATTTTTTTTCACTGTACAAGAATCTCCAAGCAGGCTGGATAATGGCTGAAAAATCATTGTTAATGATCAATTATGTGTCATTCATAGCCAAATAATTTTTAAAGCAAATTGATGACAATCTTATCAATTTTTAGAGGAAAAATTAAATTTGAAGTGCATTTTAATGTTTGATACATGATGTTCATGGGGCCTACAAAGATCTTAATATCCCTGCATTTCACCTGTCTAGTCCTTAGTTGTCTTCTTGGTAACACGAGTCTGTAGGGTGGATGATCTCTAAGGTCCTTTTCAGCTCTAAAAATTCCATCACCCTACATGAGACATTGGCAGAGAAATTGGAATTAGATACATTCTCAACAAGGCTGAGCTCATTCTTTGGAGGCCAAGCCATGTCAGAAAGGACTATTAGTGCTCTAAATGCTACAGACATTCTGACTGGGAGCAAATACTCAGCACACGGGTATGTTCACTTGCAGCCAAGCTTTCTGCCTGACAAGGAGTTACCTGAATCTTCTGCAAACCACAAAAACAGAACTAGACACATCAAGTTGGGGAGGCTCCTGTCCAGGGAGGCTCAGGTGCAGTAAGATCCTGAAAACACCTCCGTCTTCATCAACATAGCGTGTATTAGATTGAGATGGAATTGCTGATATTAGACCATTTTTGACCTACAAAAAGGACAACTTTTGTATGGTTCAACCTAACGCTTGCAGGTCAGACTGGCAGAAGTGGTGGCCCCCTCAGAGGGCTTGGAAGGACAGGCTGATTTTAGAAGATGACATGTGGCACTTTTCCACTGGAAACTTCAATTCCATTTTAAGATGTGAGCACATTTTCCCAGTTACTCTGTGAGGAGTCTGGGCTTAAAAATGATTGCCATCTATAGTGGTCCCAGTCCCTTTCCCTCTTGAGCTCCTAAGAATCCAATTCTTTGGATTTCTGAACCTACTGTGGTTCCTTTGTCACCATCCTGCTCAACCCCTATACTTTTGGATGTCTTTTCTGGAGCTAGAAGACAGGAAAACCCCACAAAAGCGTTGACTAGACCAGTCCAGAGTCCAGCCTAATGAACAACTCTATCTAGTATTTAGCCATAAAGCAATGTTTCTGGATTTTCTTTCTTTTTTTTTTTCACATCTTTATTAAGATATAATTCACATACCATACAATTCACCCTTTTATAGTGCACATCAATAGTTTTTAGTATATTCACATAGATGTGCAACCATCATCACAATCAATTTTAAAACATTTTTATAACCTGAAAAAGAAACCTTTCACACTCTTTACTTCTTAGCCATCATCCCCCCCAACTCTGCCTTGCCCATACCTTCCAACCCTAGGAAGCCAATAATCTACTTTCTATCTCTATAGACTTGCCTGTTCTGGACATTTCATATAAATGGAATCCTACAATATGTAGTCTTTAGTTACTGGCTTTTTTTCACTTAGCATGTTTTCAAAGTTTATCCACATTGTAGCATGTATCAAGACATCATTTCTCTCCTTTTTTATTTGTAGAGATGGAGTCTTTCTGTGTTGTCCAGGCTGGTATCAAACTCATACCCTCAAGGGATCCTCCCACTTCAGCCTTCCAAAGCACTCAGCCCAGGACTTCATTTCTTATTATTTCCAAAAAATATTCCTTTGTATAGAAATATCATATTGTGTTTATTCAGTTGTTCATTGATGGACATTTGGGTTGTTTCTCTCTTATTATGAAAAATGTTGCTGCGAACACTGGTGTATAAGTTTTTGTGCGGAAGTGTATTTTCATTTCTCTTGAGTATATACCTAGGAGTAGAATTGCTGGGTCATGTGATAACTTTATGTTTAACCATTTGAGGAACTGCCAGACGGCATTCCAAAGCAGCCGCACCATTTTATATTCCAAAATAGCAGCACATGAGGGTTCCAATTTTTCTGCTTCCTTGTCAACATTTGTTATTTTCTGTGTGTATGTGTGTTTTTTTTTTTAAACTCGCTATCTTAATGGGTGTGAATGGTATCTACTGGTGGTTTGGATTTGCATTCCCTGATGACTAATGGTGTTGAGCATCTTTAGTGCTTATTGGCCATTCATTTATCTTCCTTGGAGAAATGTCTGCTTAGATTTTTGCTCACTTTTGAGTTATTTGTTTTTTTAGCGTTGAGTTGTAATTGTTCTGTATATATTCAAGGTACAAATTCCTTATCAGATATACTCTTAGCAAAATCTTCCTATCATTCTATGGTTTTGTCTTTTCATATTCTTGATGATGTCTTTTAAAGGGCAAAAGATTTTTAAAAATTTAGTTATGTCCAGCTTATCTATATTTTCTTTAATTGCTCATGCTTTTGGTGTCATATCCAAGAAACCATTGCCTAATCGGAGGTCATGAAAATTCACACGTATGTTTTCTTCTAAGAGTTTTATAGTTTTAGCTCTTATGTTTAGGTCTTTCATCTATTTGAATTTGTATATCATGTGAGACAGGAGTCCAACTTCACTTTCTTTTTTGTATGTGTATATCTAGTTGTCTCAGCATCATGTGTTGAAAAGACTTGTCTTTCTCTATTGAATGGTCTTGGTACCCTTGTTGCAAGTCAATTGATTATAAATGTGAAGGTTTATTCCTGAACTCTCAATCCTATTCCATTAATCTACATGTCTGTCTTTATGCCAGTGCTACACTGTCTTTTTTGTTGTTGCTGTTGTTGAGATGGGGTCTTGTCTGTCACCCAGACTGGAATGCAGTGGTGTGATCACAGTTTATTGTAACCTCCAACTGCTTGGTTCAAGCAATCCTCCTGGCTCAGCCTTCTGAGTAGCTAGAACTATAGGTACACACAGCACAACTGCACACCTAGCTAATTTTTTTTTAAGAAGCGGCATCTTGCTATGTTTCCCAGGCTGGTCTTAAACTCCTGGCCTTAAGGGATTCTCCTGCTTTGGCCTTCCAAAGTGCTGGGATTACAGTCATGAACCACCATGCCAGACACTGTCTTGATTACCATAGCTTTGTAGTAAGTGTTGAAGTTGGAAAGTGTGACTCCTCAAATTATGATATTTGTTCAAGATTATTTTGAGTATTCTGGGTTTCTTGAATTTTGAAATTAATTTTAGGATTAATTTGTCAATTTCTGCAAAGAAGTCAGCTTGAATTTTGACAGGAATTGCATTGAATCTATTGATCAATTTGGGGTGTATTGCCATTTTAACAATATTAAGTCTTCTGACTTATGAACATGAATATCTTTCCATTTTCTTAGGTCTTAATTTCTTTCAATATTTTATAGTTTTCAGAATATATATTTCATATCTTTGTTATATTTATTCCTAAATATTTTATTCTTTTTAATAATATTATATAAATAAAATTCTTTTCTGAATTTCATTTTTGATTTGCTTATTGCTACTGAATAGAAATACATTGATTTTCTTATATTGCTCTTTTATCCTGCAACCTTGCTAAACATGTATTACTTTTAACAGTTTTTTTAAGTGGATCCCTTAGGATTTTTTATATCCAAGATTATGTCATATGAAAATAGAGATAGTTTAACTTCTTCCTTTCTAATCTGGGTTCCTTTTATTTTATTCTTGCCTAATTACTCTGGCTAAGGTCTTAGTGTTGTATTTCGGCTGTCTAAGGAACTGAATTTCTGTTATCAGCCCTCGAAGAAGGCTGAATTACGTGCTCCAGCTCCTTTAACCAGGCAGTTCATGCTTAATATTCAGGAGAAACACACTACCACCCAGGATGTATTTCAATAGAGCAACACAGCTCTTAGGCCTACGTGTGGCTGGGTTGCAATACTGCTTCCAGGTGGAGTGTTTAGACGAGAGGAAAGAAAGAGAAGGGGAACAAACATCTTTGGGCATGGAATTTCTCCTGCCAGGGCTGATGTCTTGGGCTTCTCTGCCAGAGGGAGCTGGAGGAGGTTGCAGAGGAAGAGACGGGGAATCCCTGCACAGACAGAACGAGCCCATCCACGCACTCCATCCATGCTCCATTCGGCCGACCGCTGCAGAGTGAAAGGGAAAAGCAAAGCAAAGCACTGTTGCTTCAGTCTTCCAATGAAGTCAGCTGTTTTTTCAGACGTGGTGCGAGCGATTCCGTAGGCGCCCTCCTGCATGAGGGAAGCTGGAGCCAGGGGTGCTCGCCTCCAGCCCTGCTCTGGCCAGCCCAGGGTGGGGAAGGCATCCAAAGCCATCTCCTCGTTGGTGCATATTTGCAGGAGGCTGTTTGCTGTGAGGTGGAAACAGACCCTGCTCCCCCCTTGGGACCCACATCTCGGCACCCAGGACTTTAGAAACGAGATGCAATAAACGTGTCGGTTCGTTGGCAAACTGTGCAGGACGGGCTTTGTGTGGGGGCCCGCCAAGGTGGACGGACGAGCCATTCAGAGGCTGCCAGAGCCCCACAATAAGCTGGCCTTGAGGAGGCTCCTGGACTCCATCCAGACCCTAGCAAAATCCATGCCCAACCTCCCTGGAGTGCACCATTGAGAAAACGGCTTGAAAATAGGTTGAGTGACATGAGGAGCAACATCGGTAGAATGGCTCTAATGAGCCAAAAAATGTGGTCTCCAGTGCCCCTGTCTCCGAGCGCCCCTGCCTGCCTTTGCCAGCAGATACAGAATCTGCTCACTGGAGCGAACGCAGAGGGACGTGAAGGGGCGCGTATGCAAACCCCAAGCCAGCGAGTCGCATTCACATTCACGTCCGGAAAATTCAGTGCTTGCGAGGAGGAACTAGGTGTCTGAGCTGGAGGGGAGTTGTTTGCAGTCTTGAATGCAGGGCAGGGGTGGGGGGTTGCCCGCGGGTCTGGGCACGGGGAGTTTTTGTGGCCCGGCCTCCTGTGGGCCCCCAGGGAGGGAGAGGGTGTTGTTTACTGTACAGTCTGGTCCTGATTATTCAGGGGCTAATTACCCACTTCATGGATTCACTGGCCTTGTGCCTCTCCTGCTTTTTAAGGGTTGCCTGACTTTTGGGGATGTGATTGCTCAGCTGATACCAAATGGTAGAAAGAAAGAATGAAAAGAGAATAAAACTATGTGATCAGGGAAAGGGGAGCAAGCTGCTTCATTAAAATGGAATCTGGGACTTCTTGGAGGTGTGTGGGTTTCCTTTTCTGTACTCTCTATGGGGTATCAGAGAGCCTCAAGCAGGAGGTGGACCCTGCAGAAACATCTCGACTCTGACTAGGCTTGGCCTGCAGTTGCTTCTGTGTTGTGTAGTAGGCCACAAGCTCCATCCAGCTCCTAGACCACCAAAAATGATTACACACTTTTTCGTGATGATTTGAGAGGGTCAGTAACAAATGCTCAAAGAGAAGCGGCAAACATACAAGCCTGTGAGAACATTTGGTGAGGCCAGACCCTAAGAAGTCCTAGAAATGGAAACACCTTACTCAGCAGGAAAAGTTGAATTAACCAATGGGAAGGAAAGTGAGGTGACCTCTCATAAAGTTAGTGGCAAGAGGGGCCTGTGACTTAAAAAAAAGTTCCTTTCATAAAAGTTCGGTAAAAGGAAGTAACTCTTTGTACTGATATACTGAAGGCTTAGGACTGATTAATAATATCATTACTTTGAAGTGTAATCGCTTCATTAATTTCTCTTTCCTTTCTTGGTGACCATTTATATTTTTAACTGTACAATGTATGTAAGGAAATGATTGCAATTATACTTTAAATCTGAAATTAGGATTTTTAAATAGTTCAGACTGAGCTTTCCAAAGATAGTTTTTTCCTACTCTATTGTACTTGCCCTTTCTCTAATTCCGCCATTGAATTAAAAATGAAGGAGTTTTTATTGCAATTGAAACAGAACAGGAATTATATTGCAGTCTTAAGTCTTTAACCTTGCTCTTGATTTATTTTCCTTGCTATGAAGTTTAAGAAAATTCAAGGCTTTAAATATCCAGCAATTTTATTGTTGAGGTTGACAGAAACACCTGCCAAAGACAAGGCTTGGTCTAAACTATGAATAGAATAACTGGTCCTAAGAGTTTTGTCTCTCCCACGCTCTCAGGATGCTGCACGCCAAAAAACCCCTGGTTTGACCATAGCTCTTAAACTTTTTTTTGGTCCTAGTTGGCTTTGAGAATCTAAGAAAACATATGGAACTTTTTCCTAGAAAAGTTCACATGAACACAAAAGCACAAAATTCCCTAAAGCCATCCTACCCTAGTTAGAGTTCTCTGAAGCAGAACTGTGAGACATTCTTAGGAGATGAGCTTTATGAAGAATTTTGAAAGCTCTTTATAATGACCATAAAAAAATGAAGCATTGCAAAAAAAAAAAAAATTAAGAAAGGCAGGCAGTGGAGAACTCAAAGGACACGGAAGGAAACAGAAGTGCAGAAAAGTAAAAGGAAATACACTCACTGGGAAAAATGCAAAGAGAAGATTTTGAGAAACCTCCTTCGCTTGCACCACATGGGAGTTTATCCTGTTTTAATCTCAACAGCAACCAAGGAGTGAAGGAGCCCACAGTAAGATGCACGGCAGAACTGCTGTTAGGAAGCGATGCTGTGATGACAACAGCCATTTGAAGCAAACATGTGTGAGGATGGCTGGGAGGAGAGAGTCTGAGTTGAAAAGACCCCAGCAGGAGATGCTCCATGACAGGATCAGACGTGACAGGCAGAGGCATCTACTTCTGCTGTCGTCTCTAGACAGAGATCTCGGATGACATATTTAGTATGCTCTTGAGAGGCCACGGTGTGTCAAAGGGAGAGTGGGCATATGTCCAAGCCTCAAGGGAGAAACAACCCTGAGAATGATCAAGATGACTCAGGCCCCTTTTATAGTCCTAATAAAACAAGGGCAGCTCTCCCCTGCTGTGGAATGGCTTGGTTAAGTACAAGTTGATTAAATATTCACTGGGAGTGCCCGCTGCATTTAGACAAATGGTACCTTGGGGGCTACTACGGCACTAGCCACTGGCCTAGCAGTAGCATACATTAAAGAGGTCTGGCAAAAACACGTCTTTAGTCAAGTACTTGGAAGCTGAGAGCTTTGTGTTGAGGATTCGGTTACTCGGCGCTTCTTAAAATAAGAGCAAATGAATCAAGAGCCACTAAGAGTCATGCCTTGCTCCAAGAGCTGTAGTGGTAGAGATGAAATTCGCCAAAACATTACTATGAGCTTTTCAATGACAACACCATTTCACATTTCTATGTGATTGATACTTGTCTTCATTGGGAATAGAAAATGTTACGCAAGGATAATTCAAAATGTATGATTAGAAAGCTGACTAAGAGAGCCTTGTAAATTTATTCCCTGAGATATCAATTCTCTTCCAACACACAGCAGCAGTATACAAAATAGGAAAACAGAAATTTAGAAATATGCAAATATAAAAACAAAATTAGAAAGACACTGTGCATTAGTTAAGGGTAATGCAAGTCTCTGTAATAGACAAACTCTGAAATCTCAGTGATCCAATACAATAAGAGTTTATTTCTCATTCAAGTAAATTTCAACCAGGTGTCCAGAGGGCTGCCTTCCCCGCAGCGATTCATGGACCCAGGCTCTTTCCATTTTGTGCCTCCTCCCTCCCTTAGTATCTCAGAGTCTTTCGCGTCTAGCCAATGACCAAGGCAAAAAGAGAGCTTACAGCATGACACAGGACATTTTTTGGATAGGCCTAAAAATGCCATATATCACTTCTGCCCACATTCCTTGGCCATGACTCAGTCATATACCCTAATTGCAAAGGAGGCTATAATGACAGCTTAGCTTAGTGCCCTGGAAATAGAGGAAACAGATTTTAAGAAACACAAAGATGTCTGTCACCAATGATCAGACCTCATTCTGGTCCAAACATCCCTATCAGGAAACACATCTTCATTGACCAACAGTACGACAAAAACAGAAAACAGTAGACAAAAAGTGAAGTTGCTGGCCACCAAACTGCAGAAATGCAAGCGTGAAAGATGGCAGATGATGTGAGAGGCCAGGGGCAGGGTTGCTACTTGAAATCGGGCTGCGGATTTCTGACCCAAGAAAGAAATTTATTGAAAAATAATACCCGACAGATAAGTGAGTAAAATACTGTGTGTCTAGGGTGGTGGATGGACATAAACACTGCCTCTTAATCAGAGACTGAGGCAAGCTGCCTCCTGTATCTGTGATGTCACCAATACCATCAAAAGGCAGGGGTGGCCTATTTAGACTTTGTATGAAGGGGAATGGGGGCAATTGCAAACCTCTTAGATAGAGAAGGGTCAGCATAGAGAGTGTGATACCGGGAAAAAGGGACCCACACAAGATTGGCTTACAAACAAAAATTCCAAAACATATAAAAAAAATATAGCACTGAAGAAGAAAACAGCTTCCAAAATTAACAGTCAGAAAATACATTGATTCTAGATACTTATAAAGGACATTCTGATAGAGGTCTTAAAAATAGTAATGCTTACAATGCTCAGAGAGGTAAAGAAGTTATATCCATTAGATCAAATAAATTGTATTTCTGAAAAATCAGACAAATACAAATAAAACACAGAGACATGAAAAAGAACCAATTAAAATCTTAGAAATAAAAAATAGTAATTGAAATAAAATTATTACTGACAATTTAAAAATATTGTAAATGTTGAATAAAAAGGAAATTACTGCGTATTAAGAACTGAGGATACAATTTAAGTAGTAGGTGTAAGTGTATTAATTAAGAACCATGAAAGACTGAAAATAAATAAGTTATTTATTTAACTTAAGAAAAACAGTAACAGAGTAAATCTAAAGCCAGTAGAAGAAAAGAAATAAGGAAGAAGAGAAATTCTTCCCTTGTGATGTTTTCTACCACCAAGTCATGACTTTTAAACAAGAGTGTGTTCGCTCAGGCATGTTGGCGCACACCTTTAATTCCAGCACTTTGGGAGGCCCAGGCTAGAGGATTGCTTATGGCCAGGAGTTCGAGATTAGCTTGGACAATGTAGAGAGACCCCTGCCTCTACAAAAAAAAGAAAAAAAGAGCATGTTTCCCTCTTCTTTCTGCTGGTTGGAGTATAGACATAGTGATGAGAGCTGGATAAACCATCTTGAAAGCCTGGATAAAAGCCACCAGTTGAAAATGGGAATCTGATTCCTGACACCATGAAGTAACCAGATCAGCCCTAGACTGCTCACGCTTCAGCTGTTAGGAGAGAGAAAGAAATATATTTCTATCATAGTTAAGCCACTGTTCATATGGCCTTTGTACATCCAAGCTTGTACAAAGCTACATCCAAAGTGATAAAACTATGAAGAACTTGATACAAGTAAATTTGAAAACATAGATGAAATGGATAATTATATAGAAAAATAAAGCTCATCAAAATTGAAGAAGAAATACAAAATGCAAAACCAATGATCTTTTGTGTACATCGTCTCTAAGGTGGTCTCCAATAATCTCTACCCGCCAGTACGCACACTCTTGTGCAGTCCCCTCCCCTGGAGAGTGGTTTAGATTCAGTGACTCACTTCTAATCAATAGACTACAGCAAAAATGATGGGCTATCACTGCTGAGATTAGGTTGCACAGATGCTGTGGCTTTTGTCTGGTGCATCTGTCTTGCCCTCTTGCTGGCTTGACCTGAGGGAAGCCGGCTGCCAAGATGTGAGCTTCCCTATGGAGAAGTCCAAATGGTAAAGAACCAATCTCTCCAGCCAATAGCTAGTGAGGACCTGAGGGCTGCTGCCAGCCATGTGAGGGAGCTTGGAAGCAGAACTTCCCTGGTTGTGCCCTGCCATGACTGCAACCCCAGCTGTCACCTTTACTGTAATAAAGTGCTATAACAGTTCAAACAAGATTTTAAAAATACATGTATTAAAAAAGGAAGTGAGAGTATTTGCTCAACATAACAAAAGAGAGTTAGATAGTGATGATTTCTTCAAGGGAGCAAAATATTAAAAGTAGTCTTTGTTACTTAGTTGTTTTATCTTTTAGAATACATGAGGAAATACTGTTAATTATAGAGGAGTTTTATGTCTTCACTGAAGGACATTAAAAATACCCTAACAATAGAAAAATAAATATATCGTATTTGTGGATGGGAAAACTGAATATCTTAAAGATAGTCTCTCAAAATTAATCTCCATGTCAATCAAAATCCCAGTAGGGTGGTTGTGATAAGCTGATATTAAAATGCATATAGAAAAGTAAAGGACCAAAATATAGGTGCATATTATAAGGATATTTTAATTATGATAGGGTAATTTTGGTACAAGAATATACAAATAGTTCAATAAAACAGAATAGAGATCCAAGAAAAAAAGACAATACTATGTGGGAAAACTGGTATTTGTTAGAGTTGGTATTACAAATCAGTGGGGAAAGGACAGACAATCCAATAAACGGTGCTGGGAAAATGGATAATAATGAGAGAAACCGATTTTTTTTTTCTTTTTGAGACAGATGGTCTTGCTCTGTTGCCTGGCCTAGAGTGCCATGGCATCAGCCTAGCTCATAGCAATTTCACACTCCTGGGCTCAAGCGATCCTCCTGCCTTGGCCTCTCAAATTGCTAGGATCACAGGCCTGAACCACTGCACCCAACCCAAACTTTATTTTTATTAAAAACATTGAGAACATCTTTATGTTCTCTATCAAGTTATTTTTTAAACATAACATCAAGAAATCATAAAGAAAAAGGCTGAAAGTTTCGACTACATTAAAATTTTAAATTTTTATGTAAGACACCAAGAGCAAAGAACAAAATAAACTTAGAATGGGAGAAGATATTTCCAGTACATACAAGTAACAAATAGCAAGTAATATATCAATGATATGTGAAAAACTTTAGAAACGCAATACGTGCTATAGATTGAATGTCTGTGTTCCCTTAAATTTCGTAGGTTGAAATCCTAGGCCTCCCAGTGTGCTAGGATTACGGGCATGAGCTACCACACCCAGCCAGTAACAAATTCTTAAGTCTCTTTTAATGTAAATGTTCTCCCTCCTTACATTTTTCTCTCCTTATTGTTATTGTTCTTGTTTAGAAACAATCTGGGCTCTTTGTCCTGACTTGCCCATAGTCTGGACTTTTCTGACTGTATCTCCATAGTGTCATTGAACATGTTCCTCTGTCTTCTATTTTTTGTTAGATATGGGAGATTGAATAGATTTTTTTTTTTTTTTTGCAAGACTATTATGTAGGTGGTGTGGAACTCTTCCATTGAGAGGCATATAGTTCACTTTTTTGATGTTACTGGCCATGTTGATCATTGCCTAGAAACATTAATTCCTCAGGAGCTTCAAATTGTGTTTCAATTATTTCTTCTTCATTTATTGGCTAGATTCCTTCTGTCAAGAGAAACTTGCCCTCGTTAAATATTTGGTTACACTGAACTACAGTTCATACAGAAAAGGTAAGGAAGAAATGCTCAATTCTTCTTCCCTACCAGTCAGTTTTCAAAACAGTGCATTGGTTTCCCAGAGCCTTTAAAGAATATTAGTGTGTTTCTGTTTTGGTATTATTATAAACTGATGGATTTATTCTTATTGAAGCTCAAATTTGTCCCTCCTTGCCCAGTAATAGCTTTTGAATCTTTTTGATGGAATCACAGTGGTTTTGGATATGTGTCTTGCTGTTTGGTATGACAAGATTTTCCAGGCTTATCTTATGTGTTTCCAGGTCCAGATATTGAATCAGCCATTTCTCTAAGGTGCTTTGGTTTCTTTTAGTAGGAAATGGTATTTGGAAACCAAAATCTAAACATGACCTTTCTGCACTTAACATAGATAAAATCTCTCCAGGCTTCCATTAAATATTTCATACCACAAAAAACGAAAACCAAAACCATTTATTTTGAACTTGATCAATGTATTCTCTGAATCTCAGTTTTCTCATTTGTAAAATGCAGATATTAATAGTCCTCACTGATAGGTTTATGGTGCAGATTAAACAACTCAATACACAGCAAGCCTTTAGAATATCGCCTGTGATCAGGAGAACCTAAAAAATGTTAATGATGACAGTGAATGAACACTTAGCATTGGTTTTATATTCAGATTTCAGCATACGGTGATTTACTTTAAGATCAAAATGTTCTTCTTTGACAACTAACAACTGGCCTTGATTAGCCATCCGAACATACCAGATTCACTTGACCTGCTTTGAGCATTCACACTATCATGCAGCAGGGTTTAATTAAGGAAGTCAAGGAGAAAGAACAACCAACACCAAAGTTATTTTTTGCTTCTTGGGAGGCCATCTGCTGCCATGACCCATTTCACAACATGCAAATTCATCAGCCAAATGCAATTTCCCTTGAATCAGTGGCCCAGTAAATATAATTACTCTGCTAATTTTAAATTCCAAATGGTCAGCTCAGGTTAAAGAATGCCCATTCAGCCCAGTCACATTTCTACTATTAATTGAGAATACAGAGGGTCTACACACCAGGGTTTTGACAGAGAGGTGGGAAACAATTTTGTTTTTCCTCACCTCTTAGGCCACTGGCAAAGAACAAATAGGGACAGTTCCAAATATTTCCCTCCAAATTCTTTTGTTGTGTGCATGTTGGAAATAGCAACTTGATCCTTTGGTGAGAGGGTAAGGTAATTTGTCTTCACTAACCTGGTCCGTTTAAGACTGGACTGAACCCTTAAGGGGAATGATTTGGCTGGCTTTTGAATAAACTATTGAAAGCCAGCATTAAAAATAAATTAATTCACAACAACTAAATGTTTTCAAAACAGTGCATTAGTTCCCTAAAGCCTCTAAAGAATGTCGAGTGTGTTGTTGGATTGGATATTGTACCAAAAATTGCCTTAAAAAATATTATTAGGACAATTGTTAAATTTGGCATAAGCTTGTTAATTAAAGTGTTATTTCAATATTAAATTTTCTGAATTTGATTACTGTCTTGTTCTTAGAAAATACGCACCAAATAAATACATACTGAGGAGTAAAGGGGCATGACGTTTGCAAAGAACTTTTAAATGGTTCAGAAAAAATAATGTGTGTGTGTGTGCGTGTGTGTGCTGAAAGAGAGGGTGAGAGAGAGTGCATGCATGCACAAGAACTCAAATGTGGCAAAATGTCAAAAATGGGTGAAAATTGGTGAATTTAGGTAAAGGGAATGGGGAGTTTTTTATATAATTCTTGCCTTTTTAATAAATTTAATATTATTTCCAAATAAAATGTATTTTTAACAAATTAATTCATTTAAAAAATATGTAAATGAGTTCAAAAGCCCAGACCCAAAATGCTAAGTACATTAGAAGCTACTCAAAAGTCAAATTAAATATCAACCTATATGACAATTAGTGATAGAGTGTACCAAAACAAAGATGTTCTAGATATATTCTCTGACAAAGACTATCCCAAGTTTATTTTAATGAATCCAAACATTTTTTCCTGTGGATATTTTTTCATCCTAAAAAAAAATTGACATCCAAGGAAAATATTTAGATGCAACTTACTAGAATGATGTGAAAGAAATGGCAATGCTGGTACCAAGGTGTTTATTTTCTTTCTTATAACTGTGGAGAAAATATCCTGACCAAAAAAAATATCAACCTATAGAGACGTAGGTTATAAGCATGACCATTTGAAGGGTAACTATTTGAGTTAAGCATTAAGAAAAAGTGGCAATGCAAACTATGATTCTCCTCTGATATTGGTACTATATTTATGAACTGGCCGCCATGCAATTCTTCCAGAAGAATCCCACCTGCAACTTAAGTTCGATAGTTCTGAGACCCACCACATTCCTCTTCCTCCTCCCCCAACCCCAACATGTTCCTTTTGTCCAAAATTTTTTATCTCATTTTAACACCCCTTTTATCTAAGTCTCCTGAGCTAGCAATTTGGCACCATCTCTACATCTTTCCTTTCTGCCTTACACATTCAACCTGTCCCCAAGCTTTGCTGGATCTGCTTTTCTAAACATTATGTCATCTAGTCCCTTTATCCCCAGTCCCACTGCCATTTCCATGGTCAAGGCCTCATCATATTTTTTTCCTCCTAACTGGCTTATTTCCCTCTTTTTTCCCCCTATTCATCTCTGGTTCATCATCTACGTCTGGATTTCTGAAAGACAAACCTGATCATGGCACTGTCCTTGTAAATGGGTCTTGCATTTTTGCCCATGCAGGTTCCTTGGCTGCTGAGTGAATTCCTGTTAAGTCTGGAAAATCTTCTATCTCTGATTTCTCTAGGCAGAGCTTATTGTTTCATCTTCCTCTGGCTCAGGAAGTGATCATAGCATAGAACACTACGTTTTGTATGTTTGCATGGCTTTCTCTTTCAGAAGACTGAATTCCTGGAGAGTAGTTATTCATCTTTTTATTACCCCAGCAACGCTGCTATGTTGTACGTAGGTTCTCGATTAATGCTCACTTTATGAATGAATGAATGAGTGAGCAGACAATCAGGTTTGAGCTTGACCTGGATGAAATGAAAATATTCAATATAATTAGGATTTATTTATCTTACACACCTGAAGTCCATAGCTGACCAGAGGCTAAAACTTTATGCGGGTTCAGATCTGCCCACTTTAGAGCTCGTGTGAATTCCATTAAGCTGGAGGGGCAAGATGGGCTAGAGAAGGTGAGACCCGCAATTTGGTACTAGTACCAATTTTGGTACTAGTCTAAGGGTGTGGCTATCAGCAGTGCTTGTCCACGTGCAGCAGGGTTGTTCAACAGAAAGATAAGTTAAGGGCTTGGCCCTGTGTCTGACTCATGGTACATGCTACACAAATATTAGCTATTATTATTTATTATTATTTTTTGAGACAGAGTCTCGCTCTGTTACCCTGGGTAGAATGCAGTGTTGTCATCATAGCTCACAGCAACCTCAAACTCCTGGGCTCCAGTGATCCTCCTGCTTCAGCCTCCTGAGTAGCTGGGATTACAGGACTACACACCACCATCCCTGGCTAATTTTTCCTATTTTTAGTAGAGACAGGGTCTTACTCTTGCTCAGGCTGGTCTCAAACTCCTGACCTCAAGCAATCCTCCCACCTTCGCTTCCCAGAATGCTAGGATTACAGGCATGAGCCACTGCACTCATACAATATTAGCTATTATTATAATAGCTAATATTGTATGGGTGCAGTTAGCCATTGACTGGACGGTAATATTATTAGCTGGCTTTGCATTTTATGGAGCATCTGTTTCCAAAGAGTTTTGATTAATGGCTCAATATTGATAAAAAGAGTTCTCTATGTGAACCATATTGAAATGGTAGGAATGTCTAACTCCTAAAAATTCTACCAGATACCAGCTTTGTGACTTTGAGTGAATCACTTAATTAATCTTTCTTACCTCTCTGTCTTTATCTATAAATGGGAATAATAATCCTACCAATATCATAGAGTTGTTATGAGGATTAAATGTTTAATATAGACAATGCACTTTTTTGTTCTTGTTTTGGTTATTGTTTGCTTTCCCAGGATATACAAAGTTGGTATAGTACCAATTCATTCATTTTAGTGGCTGCATAATATCCATAATATGGATATATAATAATTTGCCACCATCCAACTAATCAGTATATGTTTTATTTATCGTTTTTCTCTAAAAACAATGCATTAAAAATCCTATGCATGTGATTGTTTGGGGGCACAAATTGAAGGTAACCAGCTCCATAAATTTTTAACGTATCCATAAAATCAGCTTCTAGATCAAGAAATAGAAGATTACCAGTTCCTCAGAAGCCTTCATCATACCCACTTCTAGTCATTCATAGTGACCTCCTAATTTCTATGAGTTTTGCATGTTTTGGGGCTGTATAGAAATGGGATCATGAATTTGTACTGTGTTGTGCCTGGCTTCTTTTATAAGATTCATTCATCTTGATGCCTGGAGTTATAACATGTTCATTCTTATTTCTATACAGTGTCCCATTAAATGAATATCATGATTCATTTGTCCATTCTACTCCTCACGGATGTTTGGGTAGTGTCTTAGTCTGTTTTGTGCTGCTACAACAGAATACCTGAGACTAGGTGATTAATAAAGAACAAAAATTCACATCTCTCAGTTCTGGAGGCTGGAAAGCCTAAGATAAAGGTGCTGGCGGGTTTGGTACCTGTTGAGGGCCTGGGTTCCCCTTGCAGGATGGCACCCCGAATGCTGCATCCTCTAGACAGGAGGAAGGCTATTCCTCACAGGGCAGAAGAGTGGAAATGCTGAGAGAGAGGGAGAGAAGGCCAGCCTTGCCCTTTTATCGTGGCACCAATTCCACCCATGATGGTGGAACCTTCATGGCCTAATCACTCTTAGAGGTCCCATATCTTTTTTTTTTTTTTTTTTTTGAGACAGAGTCTCGTTTGTTGCCCAGGCTAGAGTGAGTGCCGTGGTGTCAGCCTAGTTCACAGCAACCTCAAACTCCTGGGCTCGAGCAACCCTGCTGCCTCAGCCTCCCGAGTAGCTGGGACTACAGGCATGTGCCACCATGCCCGGCTAATTTTTTCTATATATATTAGTTGGCCAATTAATTTCTTTGTATTTATAGTAGAGATGGGGTCTCACTCTTGCTCAGGCTGGTTTCGAACTCCTGACCTAGAGCAATCCACCCGCCTCGGCCTCCCAGAGTGCTAGGATTACAGGCGTGAGCCACTGCGCCCGGCTGAGGTCCCGTATCTTGATACTGTTACAATGGCAATTAAACTTCCACTTGAGTTTTGGAGGTGACAAACATTCAAACCATAACAAGAGCCTTCCAGTTTTAGGTTTATATGAACGGTGCTGCAGTCAACATTCTTCTACATTTCTTCTGGTGAACATACGTCCACATCTCTGTTGAGCATATACCAAGAGTGGTATTGCTACAGCACAAGGTTCCAATTTAGGAGACACTGGCAAACAGATTTTCAAAGCGATTGTATCAATTTACACTTCTACCTGTGGTGTATGTTACTTTTAATTGTGCTACACTCTTGCCAAAACTTGGCAATTTTATTGTACATAAGTTTTTAATTTCTAGGGATAGATTCCCAGGAGTGGAATTGCTGAGTCAAAAAATATATGTATATATACACACATTTAAATAGATGTGGACAGATTTTTTTCCAGAAAGTTTGTATGACTGCACATTTTGACCAGGAATATGAAAATGTTTTTTTTTAATTTTTGCCATTTTTAGGGGCATAAAATAATATTAAGTTTATATTTTAATCTGCACTCCCTACTATTAGTTAAGTTTTGTATTTGTTGGCCACTCAGATTTTCTCTTCTATGAACTGTCTTTTTGAGAGAGGAAAGATTATTGAATTCATGACCTATTTTAAAAGATCAAAGGAATGATTTTAGCCCAGGGAAGAAAAGGCCTCTTAAGGAGAATCACATTAGCTGTCTTTGAATATTTGAAGGCTCATGTTGTGAGGGATTCCATATAGTCTATGTATCCCACGTGGGCAGAATTGGAACCAATGAATAGAAGTTTTAAGGTGACAAATTTTAAGTTAAATTAACAGAGGACTTTTAAACCTATAGTGTTATACCATAAAAAAAAAAGCAAGCTTTCTCCGAGGTTGTTAATTCTCTGTTCCTGCATGTGTCCCTGAGGAGACTGCTTACCTGTCAGGGACATGTTGGGAGAGATTCCTCCACCAACTTGGAGATGGACTTGGATAAGTGCGTCCCAAACCAGGCTCTGCCTGAGAATCAGTTTGGAAACCTTAAAATGCAGATTCTAAGTGCCCTGCCTTGAAACTTTTATAAATAAGCCTTAGGGAGGGGCCCAGGAATCTATATTTTAAAACACTAACCAAGAGACTCTGATGTAGCCTGTGTACAGACCAACATTTGAGAAACACCAGGCAAGATGAACTCTAGAGTCTTTCTGAGTTTTAAAACGATTTTATCAGCCGCCATGAGAGTGATGCTATTTAAAACAAAATGTGATAAGATCAGATAAAAAAGGACTATAAACAGCCCTATCCACAATTCTTCACCCCTCTGACTGGTACCTACCTAAGGAAATATGAGAAATGTATTTTCCTTCCACAAATAAATGTGTCTAGCTATGATCCTCATACAAGGAAAACTACCTGTGCGATTGTGAATTGCAGGTTAATAATTTGTAGACAAAGTATCTTTGTAATTCTGCACGGGAGGGGATATTCATTATCTCAGAAGTCAATTCTGTACGGAGACAAATATCCTGTTCAAAATGAACCACGATTAAAGAGTATGAGGACTGGGCACGGTGGCCCAGGCCTATAATCCTAACACTCTGGGATATCGAGGTGG